>JASCZW010007558.1:0-63926 GCA_034211315.2 Aedes japonicus | reverse complement strand
GTGAGATTTCAAAACTCATTGACTTTAGGGACATTATCAGCAATGACCATTCGAATTTATCTGGTTCCCGTAAATCCGGGTTACCGGGGCTGTGTTCCTGTACGGAGACACAATATCGGAACATCTATTGAATTTGCAAGAATGGATGTCCGAATGTTAGGAATAACTCCTAAAAACTGTTTCTATCCTATTGTGGGACATATGCCAACTTGTTTCTGGAACGGCCATTCTGTAATAGGTTCCCGTGGGGCCTCGAGTGGCCATGAACATTTTCAGTAGAAACCCCTGGCAATATGGGTATAAAAATTCATGAAATTTCGCCAGTAGGCTATTCCTCAACGTTTAGTGGCTATATGATGATTTGTTCTCGGACCGGTTTTCCCGGAACAGGTTCCCGTAGGGCCTCGAGTGGCCATGAACATTTTCAGTAGAAACCCTGGCAATATGGGTATCAAAATTCATGAAATTTCGACAGTACGATATTTCTCAACGTTTAGTGGCAATCTGATGATATGTCCTTGGACCGGTTTTTCCGGAACAGGTTCCCATGGGGCCTCGAGTGGCCATGAACATTTTTAGTAGAAACCCCTGGCAATATGGGTATCAAAATTCATGAAATTTCACCAGTAGGCTATTTCTCAACGTTAAGTGGCCTTATGATGATTTGTTCTCGGTCCGGTCAATCCGGAACAGGTTTCCGTGGGGCCTCGAGTGGCCATGAACATTTTCAGTAGAAACCCTGTCAATATGGGTATCAAAATTCATAAAATTTCTAGAGTAGGATATTTCTTATCGTTTAGTGGCAATCTCATGATTTGTCCTCGGACTTGTCAATCCGGAACAGGTTCCCATGGGGCCTCGATTGGCCTTGAACATTTTCAGTAGAAACTCCTGGTAATATGGGTATCAAATTTCATGAAATTTCGCCAGTAGGATATTTCTCAACCATATGATGATTTGTTCTCGGACCGGTTTTTCCGGAACAGGTTCCCTTAGGGCCTCGAGTGGCCATGAACATTTTCAGTAAAAACTCTGTAAAAATTCATGAAACTTCACCAGTAGCATATTTTTCAACGTTTAGTGGCCATATGATGATTTGTTCTCGGTCTGGTCAATCCGGAACAGGTCCCCGTGGGGCCTCGAGTGGCCATGAACATTTTTAGTAAATATGAGTATCAAAATTAGTAAATATATTTTTAGTAATATTTTTAGTAAATATGAGTATCAAAATTCATGAAATTTCTCCAGTAGGATATTTCTCAACGTTTTTTGTGGCTATCTGATGATTTATCCTAAGACCTGTCAATCCGGAACAGGTTCCCGTCAGGTCTCGAGTGGTTATGAACATTTTAATATGGAAACCTTGACAATGTGGTTATCAAAATTCCAACGTTTCTCGACGTGTTGTGGCCAGGTTTGTTCATGGCCACTCGAGGCCTCACGGGAATTAGTTTCGAAATGAATGTCCCGAGGACAAATCATCAGATGCCAAAGAACGTTGAGAAATAGCTTTCTGGTAAAATATCATGAATTTTGAAGCCCATATTGTCAAGGTTTCCTTCTAAACATGAGCATGGCCAGTTGAAGCCAAACGGAAACCTGTTCCGGTAAAACAGGTCCGAGGACAAATCATCAGATTGCCACTAAACGTTGATAAATATCCTACTGGAGAAATTTCATGAATTTTGATACCCATATTGCCAGAGTTTCTTTTTAAATATGTTCATGGCCACTCGAGGCCCCACGGGAACCTGTTACAGAATGGCCGTTGCAGGAGCAAGTCGACATATGGCCCACAAGGGAATAGAAATGGTTTCTTGAAATTATTCCATAGATTTTGACATCCATATCCATCCATATTTAATAGTTGTTTCCAAATAGTCCCTCCGTACCGGACCACAGCCCCGGTAACCCGGATTTCCGGGAACCAGATGAATTCGAATGGTCATTGCTGATAATGTCCCTAAAGCCAATGAGTTTTGGAATCTAACGGTGCCAAAAGAATTAAAATCGGTCAATAATAGCCAGAGTTATAATCATTTGAATTTGGTGGGTACCCGGATACCCTGTCGATCACTTAAAGGTGTTTTTTTGTCGATCACATAAGGGTTAATTAATTTTACTTTTCACTTCCTACAAAAAAAAAAATCCTAAGTGAAACACTGCCTATCAGACCTCAAGACTGCTCTTTTTCCTAATTGTATCTTCACAAAACACCTTACGAAACTCCTGTTTATCAACTTTGGAGAGGTCATCCGGTATCACAACAAAACACCCCGACATTGTGTTGTTGCCATCACAAATCGACCCTGCAATTGTCTTGTTGCCAACTACCCGCCAATCGTTGGTCGTCAGCGTATGCAAAAGAAAACTACGTCCATACTGACAGAGAACGGTGTAGTTTGTAGATAAATGTCCAGACCATTGACAAGCCTATATCAATACCAGTGATTGACAGTAGACAGGATGTCCTGGGCCCAAATTGATTTGGGCTCGCTGTCAGCTGTCAAATAGAAGTCTAATCATTTGTTTTGGTTGTTTGTTTTGATGTGAAACACCACAGAAAGCGATCGTTCTGCTTGTATGACGCGCACAACGAATACTAGCAATAACAGCCACAACCTAGGACAGGACCTGCCAGCTGTTAGTGCAAAAACAAGACCATAAACCTGTCAAAAAAGACCGTTTTTTATTGGTCGCTTTGACATCCACCTCTACCGCTTCCGTTGAGTTTTGTTACAAGCAAGCAGTTTGTTGTTGGTTTGGCGGTGTTGCTAGTAGTCACTGATTTTTCACTTTTTTCGTTTGTGACAACTAGAACAAAAGTTCACTTTTGCAGTGGTTTATTTTAAATCAGTTCGAAATGAAGAGCAAAGCGATAAATTGTGGTCGCAGTGACATCCGGGTCTCCATTTTCATCGGCTCCCGAGAGATCCAATCGTTCACCGAAAGTGGGTGAAGGCCTGCATTGGGAACGCACGTGAGGAAGACATTCTTTTGCGCAAGATTTCTCCCCACAGCAGAATTTGCAGCGTCAGCATCAATGAAATTTCAATGAAACCTTATCAATTAACGTTTAATTTGATGCAGGTTTATTTCCCGAACGACAAAAGAAATGTTTTTAATTACTTTATTTTCAATGGGATTACTGTGTAAACATATCTGGCAACACTGGAGCGACCCCCGTATCATAGCAATCATAAATTTATAAGAAGTCATCTCTCTTTGAGCTGGTAGGTCCTGTCCTAGGCCACTACTTACAATGTTGACATTATTTTGACAGCTGAGCTTGCTGAGATTTTATCTACGTGGAAAAGTAGTCCTTGTCATAGGCCTGTTGGTTGCGCAAAAAAGGCAATATCCACGCTCGTTTGCAGCTACTCAAAATAAAACGATAAATGATAAAACGACTCAGTTTCGTTAAAAGTGGAACTACCCTAATTAGAGTTATCAAGGGTTACTCATTTTTGATTAACTAGGTCACCTGTCAGAGTTAGAGTAAACATTACTTAGTCACGCTTGTTTGTATTTTCTCAAAACTGAGTAGAATGCGACTCAGTTTCGTTAAAAGTAGAACTACCCTAATTAGAGTTACTATAGGGTTACTCAATTTTGATTAACTAAGTCACTTGTCAAAATTAGAGTGATTACTCAGTACCTTATTTTAGCTGATTTAACAATCTGAGTGAAAGCCACTCATTTCCATTAATTCCCGATGCGTTCCGATTGAATGTTTTTAATTCTATATTATATTTAAAAAAACAAGTTGATATCACAAAATTAAACACATTAAAAGCGATCGATCTAGCACGATATGTGTGGTTAGCTTTTTGATTTTTAATTTTCAATGTCCTCTACACGTGCGGCTTTGCCAAACGATGCTCTAGAACTTTAGTTCATCGTTTTGCGTAAAACACAATAAACAAAATCCATCACCACGCAGAGATGAGTAGAATATCCATGCCATGGATTGAATTCGGCACATCGACGTAAATAAAATGATGGATTACAACATACTGTCATCACATCTTGAAAACTTTTGACACGCACATCACGTTTTTCGCATAGGACAGCTTTATTATAATAACTCAATTTTTAGTACAGCGCTTGTATAATCAGAGTAGCATTTACTTTCCTTATTTTAAGTTACTCAGTTTTTGACATTTAGCATGGAAATACAAAACAAATTATTCTATTTAGAGTAGATCTGAACGAGCGTTTCAGCAGGAAAATGACAGAATCTGTCGGATCTGATCCGGATTTGCGATTAGGGCGAACGTGCGGAATGTAAACAGAAAGAAAATGATGATTGTAATATTGCAAGAAGAATTTCAAACAGTAATTTACAAATTAACAATCAAATTCAAATATAATCTAGCATACAGATAGAAAACAAAGCTAGCTTTTGATACATATATAATGCTCATGGGAATTCGTTCGTTATTCATTGAAATTTGCACATTTTTAATATTCGCTTGTCAATACTAGGATGTTTGATTACGCCATTTTTAATGTTGGTCCCACAAGTACTGGAAATAAAAGTATCGCCCTATACTATTCGCCTATGTTTGACATTTTTAGTATAGACACTGTATATAGACCGGACAATGCAAAATCATACAATCTGCCAACCCTGAAAAATGTCATAAATTTGAGCAACTGATCTGGCACCACTTGTATTTGTACAAACTTGAAGTAAACAGCGCAATAGGCTAAAAATAAGATTCGGTTTCGATGTTGGTAATTTGTTTTGATTCCGTTTGAAGATTTTCATTAAAAAGCATAGCGAAAAGTGCCGTGTAAAAAATGAACATTTACTGAATATGGAAGTAGAAAATCCCTTATCTATATAATAAAAATGAGTTGGGGTTTCATTTGTCACGATTTAACTCGCGAGCAGAAGGACCGATCGGCGTGAAATTTAGTATGCAGAGATTTTTGGGGCCGGAGAATAATCTTGTGATGGTTTGAGACTCCTCCCTTCACTGGAAAGGGGGGCTCCCATACAAATGAAACACAAATTTCTACACAACTCGAGAACTAATCAAGCAAAAGAAACCAAATTTAGCATGTGTGAGTTTTTGAAGGCAAGAAAGGTTTTTATGGTAGCTTGAGAACCCTCCTCGTCATAAAAGAGGGGGCTCCCAAAGAAATAAAACACAATATTCTGCATAACTCGGGAACTAATCAAGCAAACGGAACGAAATTTAGCATGTGGTGGTTTTTTAAGACAAAATATGTTTCTATGTTGGTTTGAGACTCCTTTCCATCCTAAAGGGGGGAGGGCTCCGATACAAATGAAATACACTATTCTGAATGACTGGAGAACTAATCAAGCAAATGGAACCAAATTTAGTATGTGGTGGTTTTTGAAGACAAAAATTTGTTCTATGTTGATTTGAGACCCCTCCCTTTCTGAAAAGGGGGAACCTATTCAAATAAAACGCAAATCCTTGCATAACTCGAGAACTAATAAGAGAAATGGAACCACATTTCGCATGTGGAAGTTTTTGAAGGAGGGAAATGTTTCTATTGTGATTTGAGACTCTGCCGTCATATGAGGAGGAAAGAGGGGAGGGGGTGCTCTCAAACAAATGGAACCCAAATTTCTGCATAACTCGAGAAATAACCAAGCAAACGGAATTAAATTTGGAATGGACGAGTTTTTAAGGCATGAAATGTTTTTATGGTGATTCAAAGTCCCTCCTCCCCTCTAAAAAGGGGGCTCTCATACAAATGAAACAAATTTCAACCAAACATGAGAACTATACCTACTGCTTTGCAAATTTGTATTCAGTGGTTTTGGGTCGGGAAAGCATCTTATGATAGTTCGAGAGCCCTCCCGCTTCTAGAAAGGGTGGGATCCCATGCAAATGCAAAACAAATTCCTGCATAACTCGAGAACTAATCAAGCAAATGGAACCAAAATTGATATGGTTGAGTTTTTGAAGGCAAGAAATATTTTTGTGGTAATTTAAGAGCTCTCCTCACTCTGAAAATGGGGGCTACCATACATACGAAACACAAATTTAAACCAAACATGAGAACTATCCCTACCGCTATGCAAATTTGTATGCAGGGGTTTTTGGGTCCGGGAAAGGATCTTATTATAGTTCAACACCGCTCCCGCCTTTAGAAAGGGGGGCTCCCATGCAAATGAAAAACTTTTTTCTGCATAACTCAAGAACTAATCAAACAAATGGAACCAAATATGGTATGTGGAGGTTTTGTAGGCAAGAAATGTTTCTACGGTGGTTTGAGACCCCAAGCAAAAGAAACCAAATTTAGCATGAGTGAGGTTTTAAAGGCAAGAAAGGTTTCTATGATCGTTTCAGATTCCTCTTCGGCCTGAAAGGGGGGGCTCCTATACAAATGAAATACAATATTCTGATGTAGAATGAGATGTTCGCTCATCACCATGAGGCACCAAGAGTGAACATTAATGATTTTTGGCTAGAATGAAAGATGAGTCCTTCTACATCATAATCGTTACTTCTCGCACGGAGAATAAATAACATAACAATTAATGTATACAATATTCTGTATAACTCGCGAACTAATCAAGCAAATTGAACCAAATCTGGCATGTGGAGGTTTTTGTAGATGAATACTGTTTCAATGCTAATTTGAGACCCCTCCCTTTTCTGAAGGAGGGGACGAGAAAAATGTTTCTATGATGATTTGAGACCCCTCCGCCTTCTAAAAGTGGAGGGAGGGACCTCCCATATAAATGAAACACAAATTTTTGCATAACTCGAGAACTAATCCAGCAAATGGAACCAAATTTGGCATATGGAGGTTTTTGAAGGAGAGAAATGTTTTTATGGTCATTGAGACTCTTCCGCCTTCTGAAGGGGGGGGGGGGGGGAGCTCTCATACAAATGAAACACAAATTTCTGCATAACTCGAGAACTAATAAAGCAAATGGAATCAAATTTGGCATGTGGATTTTTTTGAAGGTCAGACATATTTCTATGGTGGTTTGAGACCCCTTTGCCCTCATGTGGGGGTTATTGGAAACAGGATTTTTATTTATATAAAAATGGATTTCTGTCTGACTGTCTGTCTGATCGATCGGAGTGAAAATATGTATGCAGGTATTTTTGGGGCTGGGAAATGTTCTTATGATTGTTTGAGACCGCGTCCCCCTTTCGGCTCTCATACAAATGAAACACAAATTTCTGCATAGCTTGAGAACTAATCAAGCAAATGGAATCAAAAATGGTATGCGGGGTTTTTCGAATGCAAGAAATGTTTCTATTAGAATTCAAACACAAATTTCAACCAATCCAAAGAATTATCCAGGTAACTAAGCCACAAACTGTGTATTGTCTGGATAAGAAGAATGTTCTGATAGAAGTTTGAACTCCTTATTATTCAAAAAAAAAAAATCATTAAAAAAAGCGTCAGTTCTATGTAATGTTCATTCATTTAGTTGCAGGCGTAGCAACGCTCGCACCGGGATCAGCTAGTTTGTTCATAATTTGCTTTTGTCAAAACAATACTTGCTCCTTTATAGTGAATAAAAGGTTGACAGTCCGTTTGGCTGCATTTTTTGACAGGTCGTTTGGCTGCATAAGACAACTGTTGTCCGGTCTATATACAGTGTCTATAATTATTAGTGGTTTTGCCTTCTACTTTTCCCCGTTGATGTTTTGTGAGTATCGCCTTTTACTTTACACAGTAAAAAATAATTAAAACTACATGAGATGTAAAACGTTCGAATGGTAAAAATATATCGATGTAATCAATTGCTTTATTGAATTTTAAATAAAAAATAATGCACATACCTGGAGCAATGATAAACAATGAAAAAAACGTGTTTTTTCATTTGAACATACATCAGTTTACGTCGCAATAATAATAAATCTTACTGAACACGTGTTCCAATACATGTCCTTATAAATTTAGATAATTGTGTAAATATACACCATCTAACATTGAAATTTTTTCGAACAAGCTTCCATCCTTCTTTTCACGACTAGCTGTCATTCAGCGTTCATCAGCGGAGAGCAACGGAGGAAACTTATGACTGCAGCTTCTTAAGCAGTTAACACTCGGTGACTTATTTAATAGTTAATAGTAAATTTAAGTAACAAATGTAGAAGTAGATGTTATTGCCGTTTTAGAATCCATAGCGATTTGAGCTATTCACTGACACTTACATATCCGGATTCACTCATCGCAGCAACCTGACCCTAGTAGTACACTCGTTGCCATTCAGTTGAGATAACATGAATATGACTTGCTAAGTCATATTCAAGTTACTACAACTAATTATGATAGTAGTGTGCTACTTGGGGAATCTTCTCAATATATGGATATCAATGTAATGAATGTAATGTAATGAAACTTAGCAGTTTTTAGAAACGTATTTGATTAACATTTTGTCATGTTGAAATCATGAACCTCAGCTGAAGCCTGAATGTTTTTTTTTTGTTTTTGAAAAACAGATGACGTATTAAATTTTTTTTTTCCTTTATTATCGAGATTTTCAGCCGTAGGCTGGTTCATCTCCCGTCATCGTCACTCAAATACCTTTTTGGGTATTTTCGTAACTTGTCCGGGGGTGAGATTCCAACTCGGGACTTTGGCGTGAGAGGTATGGATGCTAACCACTACGCTGGGGTCGCCCCCTATATTATAAATTTGATTTTTTTCATTAATTATGATTTTTCCTGCCACTTGACGCCAATCCCTTGCACGTTTGGTAAACCAAGCTATTAGTTGGGGTAATTAATGAGCCAATAATTTCTTTCTCGACTCTTATCTTTCCCACTCTCTCGTGAAAAATAAATATGGATGTAATAATCAACGATGCGAGTATCAGAAGTAGCTCATGTAAGATTCAATCGAGCAAATATTACATCATGTGATTTTCAAGTCCTGTAAATTTAAAACTTCATATCTTACAGGGCGTCAACTGACAGTTGCTTTAGGCGAAATTCGATCAACAAGTTTTTGCGCCACGTCCGGGATACCGCAGGTCAGCCATCTGGGACTTCAACGACGTACATCTTGTTATCGGAGGACCACGACTGTCGTTTGCCGACGACCTGAACATTTTTCTGCGTATCTGCTCAACCACCAACTGCCGTTTCCTCCAAGAACAGATTGATGCCTTTGCTGATTGGTGTGCTCTAAATCGATTGGTGGTCAACCCGGCTAAGTGCTCAGTCATAACCTTTCCACGGCAGAAGCAACCAATTGTTTTCAACTACAATCTTCTCGGCACGACCATCGAACGAATGCAGTGCGTTAAAGACCTAGATGTTCGGCTGAATTCTAGACTGGCGTATTCGGATCATATTTCATATGATGTTGATAAAGCTTCAAGAACTCTTGGTTTTGTTTTCAATGTAGCGAAAAATTTCAGCGACATCCACTGCCTAAAATCGCTCTAAAGACTGGACTCGGAAAAAATGCGACACTTTGTTTTGGATGAAACTTTTTACCGCGTGGGTAAAAATTCATGAAATTTTGGGTAATACTAGAGTGTTATGTTTTTGTGTGAAAAATTTTATCGCGAACTGTTAAGTAGTTTTCAAGATGCATTTGAAACAAGAAGAGCTACGCCAGCAAATCTTGGGCGTGGCGATCGATAATCCTGGTCAGTCGCACAGATGGTTCGACAAAAGGTTTGGAATCCACCATTCCACCGTGACCCGCGTTGTGAAGATGTTCCAGGAGACGAAGACCAACGAGCGGCGCGCTGGAAGCGGCCGAAAACCGAAAATGGAATACCCAGAGAACGTGCGGAAGATAAGGCAGTGCTTTAAGAATAACTCGAACCTTTCCACCGGAGACGTGACCAAAAAGGTCAATTCGTCGAAGTGGTTCGTCCAGCAGACCATGAAGCGGGCTGGGCTACGTGTTTTTAAGGTCAGGAAGGCGCCAAACCGGACTGACAAGCTAAACACGGTGGCCAAATTGCGTGCGTGGTAGCTTTACCGTGAGTGGCTGGTCAAGCCAGGCTGTCTCGTCATGGACTACGAGACATATATCAAGGCGGCCACCAAAAAAATCCCCGGTCTCCAGTTTTTTGTCGGTACGTCCCGCATGGAGGTTCCGAAAATGTTCCGGAAGAGAAAGATGACAAAATTTGCGAAGCAGTACCTGTTGTGGCAGGCGATCTGCGAGTGCGGACGGTACAGCAAGCCGTTCGTTACAAACCGGCACCATAAACGGTCAGATTGATCGAGAGGAATGCTTGCAAAAGCGCTTGCTGCCCTTCCTCTGCTCTCACCGTGGTCCCACGCTGTTCTGGCTGGATCTCGCTTCGAGCCATTACGCCAAGCCTGTAATGGATTGGTTTGAAGTGAAGGGCGTTAATGTGGTCCCGAAGGAGGAATTGTGTAAGGACGATGGACAAAGTCACGCCCAAGATCTCATGAGCAGTGTTAAGAGAAATGTACGAGCCTTCAGCTTGGGGGAGGAAATTCTATCAATAAATTATGCCAAAACATAGCTAATATATAAATATTTAATCCCTGATAATTTGAGAAGTAACCGATTTAAAATGAATTTTTGGTGATCATTTTTGTGAGTCTCATTTTTTCCGAGTCCAGTCTTTATTTTTTCTCTCGTGCGATCTACACTGGAGTACTGTTCAGTAGAGCCAGAAATATAATAATGGCGCCGAGCGAATCGAATCTACTTAACGTCGTTTTTTACGGTTCGCGCTCCGTAGACTACCTTGGAGAGACCCATTTTGTCTTCCCAACTACGAAAGTCGCTGTCGAATAGTGAACATGTAGCCTCTGCGAGTCCGCAGAGGCGTTTGTAGAGCCTTAGCTGTCGCGGATACTCTACAAGGAAGATCGGACGGCGAAACAATCCTGCAACAAATCAACAATAATGTCCAACCAAGGCCAATGCGCATCAATTTAATGCTGAGGCTTTCTTTTCGCTGCACCAACTATGGGTTGAGTTGCGCTATCGATGGGTTGCAGCGAATGATCAATAGGGTGGCGCCAGTTTTTGACTTCCATCTGGCGAGGAATGTACTTCTTCGGAAATCTTCCAGCGTTTTTGGAGCAATTGACGCACGGAGTTAAGCTAAGTGTATAGTTTTAATTTTTTTGTCATGACTTTATTGTGTAACCGTTTTCCTATGTAATGTTCTTTTTTTTTAACCAACATCATTGAGACCTGAACTTGGTCTGTTGATTCTTAACTACAAATAAACAGATAGTAGTTTTCAAGGACATTAGTAATCCGTGAAATTTTAAACGTTTCCTCGGCATTTTGAAGTTCTTTCCTTTAGATCCATGCTATAACTGCTTGGATTCTTCAATCAGACATCAAAATACGTTTTCATCGGTTTTCATTCGATAACTGATAAAGCAATCACGAACAAATTGGATGTTGCAGTCGGATTGAGAATCTTTCATAGACCATTAAACTCTGCAATCCATTATTCAATTTGCAATCTCGCTAGTGATATTTGAATTCCGGCAGAAGCGGCTGTCTGCTCAGATCCATTAGAAGCGGTAGACCGCCTGCCGGTGCGAACCAAGCCACATCGCATCGGTAGGCCTGACTTTGGCTATAAATTATCCGGATTTTGATCGTAATTAGCATAAACCGGTGTACGCGAACACAATTCAACTTCCTTTCTTCCCTTCCGGATAAACGGTCCGTCCGCAACCGTCTGCTAAATAGACTTCTTCTTTCACCGTGTAATAGCACATTTATTAAGTGGGTCCTTCCTCTATGACTTCAACTTCCCCTACCGGGCCATCCATAATAATCCCCGCGGAGCATTATAAGGTCATATACAAGCCGCTGACGACGCATACAATACAAAAGAATGGATGAATCCGGCGGTTTGTGCGATAAAAGCAACGAAAAAATCCCGACTCAATGCCAATAAATCACAAACCACAACTGCCGAAAGCCCGACCGACCGAAAGATTGGAACGGAACGTGAAAAACAGGATCAAAATCCGCACTCCTTTTCCGCTGCTGTCGGTTTTGTGTAGAATAATTAATAACCATAAATATGACACGACGATCCCTATTCATAACATTCACTCATTCAATAACCCGTGCTCTTTCTCTAATGGGTCGACATGAATAAAAAATGAAGTGTATCAAGTTTCAGGAACCCTTCAATGACGGGGGCGCTGGCCCTCCGGTTGATGCCATCGACGGCGATGCGGGTTAGATGCGTAAGCCGATCCCAATGTCTTCTGTGCATGCAATTGGAGATTTGAGTTGTATCTTATCAAGGGGATGGATCAAGCCTGTGAAGGTTGAGAATGGGAATTCAAAAGGTTATTTGCAGGATTTGGACGATTTTTTTTGTGGATTAGAAAACGGATTTAGTCCCTGGGATTTTGTTTCAAGCATGTGGGAAATAAAATCATAAAACGCTCATGTCATGGCATACTAATCGCTTAGTCAACAGCTTTTATGAAAACTTCCTTAAAATTAAATTTATTGAACATTAATTGAATTTTAAAAATTAAATTTTTTTAGTGAAATTCATTCGATATTATGTTTGTTGACCGGTACACTTGTCTAACTTCCCTCAGTAAACTTAAGAGGAATAATTGAAACCCTCTTGCTTTGACTACATCCAAGATTAGGACACAGTAAAAAAAATCAGCAACAAAATCCTTCCAGCACTTAATCAAAACACAAGTCCATTTCGAGCAACCCGCCAAAACTTTCCCACCGTGCCAACGAACATGCAGCCACAATTGCATTGTTGTTCCACCCTGCCAACCCGGCAAGACATCGAAACCGCAGCAGGCTTCGTCGGAAGCCGGTAGAAGCCGAGCGGAAGAAAACCGAAAAGGGATTGACACTAAGTGGCCCTTTTGTACTCGTATGGTAGGTACATTCTTCGAGCCTTCTTCAGAAGGCAGCAGACTTTTATTTCCATTCGGTCGACCAAAGAAAAGGACGCTCGCGCCATGCCACAGCGCTCTTCGTTCGTTCGTTCGTTCGTTTACCTTCCCAGGTATCGAGCTTTCCGAAGCCGAGGGGAAAAGGGACGGCGGAGCCCTATAAATACCGAACATCATCGAAGCACAAAAGGCACACACAACAACAAAACAGAAGGTTGACATCAATGGCACCGAAAATCCTTTACCCTCCGGCTTATCCTCGCACCCTTCGCTGCGCCCCGGGAGCCACTTTCACGCGAGCACGAGAGAAGAGGATATGTCACATGGCTCATGGCAAGCTGCGAGCTGAGCAGCTCTTGGCTCGAATGGCTTTGACAGAGTCCTTACCGGAGAACCGTTCTTGTTGCTTTTTCTTTCTCCGTCGAACGATGACGACGCCACTTGCACGTCGCCCCGGAGCATGATTTAGAATTTCTTTCCGAAGGCGGTCAAACCCGTCATCGCACCCGCACGTAGTTTCAGGAGCCCCGGTGAACCAGTTGAAGGTTGATTTAGTATTAGCAATGCTAATCCGCAAAGTCGACTGGTGACACTTTTGGCTCACAGCAAAGCACGAAAGCGGCGGTTGATCATCGGTTCGGTTGACGGTGGTGGCTGGAGTAATGGAACGTCAGATTTGGATGGCTTTCAGCAGCCAGGGTTAGCAGGACGAATTAATCAGCCAAGATGTCGGTGGAGGCTTTCTACGGATTGTCTATAATAAGCCGGAGCTTGATTGAACGGGTGAAGCTAAGTACTCGGTGCTGGCAGGTAGAGCGATGATTTGGTCGTTCGGCTCAAGGTGGAAAATTGATTTTTGAGCTGTGTTTGGTGGATGAATTCATTTGAATTTGGAATTTGTACACCAGATTTACCTTTGGATGTTGGTCTGTTGTTCATTTGATTGTGGGATTTACCTGGAATGAAATAAAATACGTTAACAATTAGTTAGAATATTGCAATAGAAGGAAAAAGAAGAACAATTTTAGCCAAAAATCTCGTCAAGTGCAAGATCAATTAAGAAGGTTTTCTATACACAGCTAAAAGAAACATTGCATTTTCTGCTGTATCTAATGGCCATAAAGGGAATGCTATATTTGGCAGAAAATAATGCGATATTTCTTGAAAATTTAAGCTATATAACGCCTGAATCTAGCCTGTTGTATGAAATAACGTTTGCATTAAAAAAAATGGACAAAAATAGCCGATTTTTCATGGGTTTACTTTCACCCCCACTGATGAAACTACCCATGCAGCATCGATCATAGCTACCCGTGAGTCAGCAGATAAAATTTGACAGCTCTAATGTCTTTTTCGGTTATTGCCAGTGCGGACTTGGGTTCGCCCTAGGTCCGCCCTAACAGCTGTCAAAACGTTTTCTTATTCAATCGGGTCGGACCCAACTCTGGATCCGACCCAACATCGATGAGGTTCGCTCTCAATCAAGAAGGTGCTGCTGTGGCTGACAATCAGCGAGAAGGGGATGCCAAAGCCGCTCTTCTTTCGCTTCGGATTGGCCGTGAACAGGGAAATTTATAGTATAGTGGCGTCGTTCATAAAGAAATGCCATAAGGACGAAGACGCGTTGTTCTGGCTGGATCTGGCGTCGACGACATGGAGCGATCGTTGGAGGAGATAGAGCGGCTGAATATCGATGTGGTACCCAAGTCGGCGAACTCTCCCAACGTCCCCCAACTACGTCCTATCGAGAATATCTGGGCCATCCTGAAGCGTAAGATCTACTCCAACTATTTTGTCACGAAAACTGGAGTAATTGATAAATAAAACGAAGAAAGAACTTAAAAACATGCCTACACGCATGTTTTTGTCCGCCCTGGCGAATGTTTCGGTTAACTGCTGGAAGGCCGCTCGCAAGGGCGTGGAATTTTTTTTAAAAGTAAGCTTAAACAATTACCTTCCTTGTGAAATTTATCAAAAGCAATTATCTGTCTTAGCTTTTTTTATGAGCATCCGAAAGAAGTCCTTTTTTTTAAATGCAAACGTTATTGCAAACAATTTTGTTGTATACGCCTCCTTTGGCTTGAAATTAAACGAGGGGAAATTTTAGGCTCCTGTTAAAATTCATTTCATTTCATTTTTCTGAGTTTTGATAACGCAGCATTTTCTTTTATCTGTGTAGATGTTGGCAGTTAATGTTCTTAGTTCATATTCATAGAGGATCAAAGATCTGATTGAGAAGTATTTTGGCTTGATTTGATAGCTTAGGTCATCCTGTAACTCAGGGATGCAATTCTCCTCGGTGCTAGCAGGGTGCTTAGTGAAAAGGTACTCCGCACATTGGCAAACGCAAACTCACCCGAGAGATTTTTGTTTTGTTTCCACTCTTTGTTAGACATCACAAGTTGAGTGACACCAAAGTGTCTGCCGTTTGCACCCTCACCATACAACAGGCCGGAGCGTGTGAGTGATCTCTGAGGAGCACCGAAGAGAGCAGAATTATTTCACCGGGGAGCGTCACCCTAGTGAAAATCTTCATTGTTAGTTTTATACCGCAACACTTGAATTTGAACATTTTTACAATGTTACTGATTTCTTAATGTTCTTCGTCTTCTTTTCGGCGCATATTGCTTATCGCAGTTACTCTCACAACTTAATGTTCTAGATGCACTTCCAAAGTTATGAAGCTTTTGAAGCCAATCACCAATGCATGAATTTGTATATTGTGTGGCAAGCACAATGATACTTTTATGCCCAGGGAAGTCAATATTGTTCATCTATGATATTCTGAAAGTACAAAAAAGGAATCGTGAGTCGCGAAAAAAAACTTCGGACTGTACTTTCTTGTTCCCGTTTTCCAGCGATTTTTTCTTAATGTTTGAATCAAGGTTTCACTCACGTTAGTGCGGTGTAGTCCTTTTTCGCTCTTGCACTTATCGTCGTTCACACTGCAGTGAGTGTACGAACGCTCAGGCAGCGAACTGTCAATTCTCTCGCTCTCCCGTGCTGTGTCGATCAATCTCTACTGTGGTGTCAGGAAAAAATCTCCGTAGAGACTGAGTGAGATTCACCAAAGAGAGCTAGAAATGTGCACCAGGGTGATTCTCCCCAGAGAAATTGCAACCCTGCTGTAACTCCCTAAACTTAAAGTTCTGAGAGATTTATGCGCGAAATCAGCAATACGATGGTAGTTCATGACTTCGGTACATATTTCAAGAGCTCCCTGGATTTGAGGTCCTAAGATCTACAAGCGTAATCAGAGATCTGATTGAAGTTTAAGGATTGACTTTGTCTTCCCAAAAATTAAAATAAAATTTGACTTAATTTATATGTTCCTGGACATCCGGGAACTTCCTGATATTTAGGTCTTGAGTTCTACAAGCACAATCCGAGGTCTACAAGCATTTGATAATAATATATGTGTCCAGTTCCAGTTCCAGTTCTGTAAAATTCTGAAATATAAATGGAATAATATTTTGGGAACAATGGGTATGATTTGTAATCCAAGAACTCCCTTCAGTTGGGGTCATAAGATGTACATGCATAACCAGAGATATGTTGGTAGTTTTTGGTTCATATACATAGAGGATAAGAGATCTGATTAAAACATATTGTGCGAATGGATGTTCTTCGACATCCAAAGACTCTCTGGAGTTCAGATTGTGAGATCCACACGTATAATTAGAGGTATGGACTAATTCCTCCATGCGGTGCAACTTGGAAACAATCAGTTCTTCCTCAACGGGTAAACGACTAAACGAACTATAAAGGGTCACTGTCGGTAAGACCCCTATTACGGAAACTGACTGATTTACGGAATCTCTCCACGGTACCATGGTATTTCGGGCTGGCACCTAAGTCGTCTCCCTGAGTACTGTCGGTTGACAATTACAGGAGATGGCGAGGTTTCATGCGGCATAGGCTGTCTTCGCCCCCCTAAAACCTTGGCAGGCATTCATGACGTTCCATCTGATCTACGACGATCAGGTGTACCCATAAAGGCCCGCGTCTACCCTAGCATGGGATCACTATGGCGACTACTTCACGTGGTTATGGATAGCGGCTGGAGGGCGGCCCAACAGTATGGAGCCGCAAGCTCCCAACCCGTTCGCCAAAAGAGGACTAATAAGAGCCCCACCTGGCAAGGAGGCAGGATCTTGCGGCACATCCGATACGTGCAGAAGCGCGACAGCCTCGGAAGCAGGGGTTTCCGGTAAAACTGGAGAGGCCATGGATGGGCCTGGGCTCATGCGGGCCATGTAGAGCAAGCATGAAACTAGTAGTCACTAAACAGTTGAATTTGATAATCGCCCAAGTAGCACAAAAAACATCTTTAATGATCAACATTTAGTTTTCATGTTTCATTTGAGTTAATCTGCAGTAACAAAAACCATATTCTGTTACAGCAGAGTTTATTTTACGTCTACGATATACTAGATATCTCATTCGTGTTGCTCAAATGGTTTGCCAAGACCATTAAAAAAAAAATAAAAAATTTCACAAGAAATCCGTTGACCCAATTTCGATGAAACTTTGATTGGTTATGCTCTCAACTATAACCTAATTTATTCATCAAATAGTAAATCTTTAGTTTTGTTAAAATTTTCAATGTATCAGTACTTGATTGTATATTTTTCAAATAACTCATTTAAATCCAAACCCAAGCAACAATAACCGCATAGT
This sequence comes from Aedes japonicus, assembly GCA_034211315.2. NCBI lineage: Eukaryota > Metazoa > Arthropoda > Insecta > Diptera > Culicidae > Aedes > Aedes japonicus. The sequence continues at coordinate 46,389 of JASCZW010007558.1, read as the reverse complement.
AGAAGTTCTAATGTTTTGAATATTGAACATAAGCGAAAATAATCATGATAATGTTGTTTAAGAGTTGCTCAGAATAAATTTGTTTCATGCAATTTTGTGTTGAGTTTAGCGAATAAAACTTCAAATTAAATGCCTAAAGTAACAATAAAAATAAAGTTTTCATCTTTTAAGAGTAAGCTATTAAACTTCTCATGGTTCATAACAGGAATCGGCTTAATAAATTCCTTTGAGCAATAATACGATTGAATTTTTCTGGATAGTGGTTTTTGTCATTAAAAATGCAATTAAATAAGCAATTGATTACACTCTACGTTCTACCCAAATTCATGTTTAAAACGGTCGGATGGTTTCCACCTATGCTAATATAATTTCACTTAGAAACAGTTGTATCTACCATTGGAAATTAAATTTGTGCGACCTAGACCAAAATTATGGATAATCAAATTGCGAACATGGAAGAGTTAGTAATACTAGGATTTTATTTTATTATTTCATCTGAACCTCTTAACAAAATCCCCACTCAATTGTTAAGTATAGTTAATTTAAAAGAACATGGTGTAGCTTCTGAATTATTCAAATTCTTTGTTTCCAATACATTGCCAGTCAAGTATCGCCTTTTTGTACATTCTATATATCCTTTGAACAAATAAGCACCTATTAGTTAATTTAATATTAAATTTATTATTAATTTTTTTTAAGTGGAATTCAGTATTTTTTAAATTTTTAAGTAAACCAGGTGAGGGTAAACAAAGAAAACTCAATATCAAACTACTACTGTCGCTATTGTCCAGATATGTACAATTTAATGATGTTTGCATAAATAAATACCACTTCACGTGCTAGGAATGGATTCATAATTATTTTAGCCGGTAGCCATATGCCAAAATTTTGCAACACAAAATGGGATTTTAAAATTTCACTCATTTCTCCACAATTTGAACCTAACATGAACTTGAAACGATTTATTAATCTTCGAATGAATCACAAATCTGATTTTTCAACATGTAAACATAATTTTTCACATTTTTTTCTTTTTCAAGTTCAGAAACAATGCTCATTTCTCGAGGATTTATCCAAGGGCCTTTATATTTTTCGTAGTAGAACAAAATATTGATCCATTAATCTGAAAACGTTTGAAAATAAACTTATTCCAACACGATTTTCGGGTCATTAGACGAATGTTTGGTTGATAACGATATTCATTAAAAAAAAGTTATCCTCGCATTCATTTAAACATCGGTATCATATCTCTTTCTTGCAACGCAATTTAAAATACTTGAAAGTTTTACAAAATGCTATTGCAACTCTGTAGATACAATGTCAAGTTGCAAATAGGCTCCACCCGTGCGACTTTGGGGTTGCTGTTGTCTATGATTGTGAGGTACATAGCCAAACAAAACTATCCCTAATTTGTTTCAAAAGCGATTTTTATTCTTAATTGAAACAAGTTGTGCTACCTGGGGGGTGTCTGTCATTAACCATCTTGTGAGCCATGCTACCTCCTCTTTTTATCGAACGTTAATTGATAGAAACAGTAAACGAAATTATTGCTTATTAAGGAACCATTAGGTGTCAATTAAAGAAGCCGAGACGAAATCGAGAAACTATTGTTGAAAAGTCTATGTTGAGAATTCAAGAACATGAGGAGTGCAAGTCGATCAAAATTTGAACTCATGCAGTAAAAATTAAGAAGTCAAAGTTGTACAGTTGAATTCAAGTAACCAAAACCAAGAATTCAAAGTCAGAATATCAAATTGGAGAACTCGATGTCGAGAAATAATTTTTTGAAAGTTACAGCCAAAAAACCAGAGCAGAGAAGCCAACGTCGCGAAGTCAAATTTGAGAATTCGGTCACCAGAAATAAAATTTCAAAAATTACAGCTAATAAACAAAAGTGGAGAAGTCAAAGTAGAGAAGTCAAAGTCGAGAAGTGAAAGTTGGCATTTCAAACCAAGAAAGACGAAATCGAGAAGTCAAATTGAGAATTCAAAGAAGAAAGCCTAAGTCAAGAATTCAAAATCGAGAAGTCGAACGGAGTGAGGTGAGTAGCAGTTGAAGGACCACAATCAAGGAGTTGAAACCAAAACGTTTTATTCAAGAAGTCAAAATCAAGAAATCGAAATCGAAGAGTTTGAGCCAATTGAAAGTCGTGGATTCACTGTCAAAAATCAAACATGAGAAAGGTCGAAGTGGAGATGTCAAAATTGAAATGAAAAAATCAAGAAGCCAAACTGGAGAGGTCAAAATCGTAAAACCGAAGTAGAGAAATCCAAACCGAGAAGTCAAAGTTTTGAAGTCTAACTTTAGACAAAGTCAATAAGTCAGAGTCGTAATATCAAATTTGAGATATAGAAGAAAACTTACGAGGCATTCTTTAGTGCAGATCGAAACACAACGGTGCTGGCTAGCATACTCTACAAATAGTAGAATGAAAAACGCAAAGATGATTGGTTTATGAATGAAAGAGAGCGAGCCACTGCATCAAAGTTGCACTGGTTCCTAGTGTGGAATTGTGTGGGGCTGCACAATGCACAGTGGTCCAGAATGTGAATTCAGCTGGAAAGATACATTTTCAGCCTAAAAAAATCTAATTTTTTTATTTGCATTAATAAAGGCATGCATTATTCGCAAAAGTTGCAGACTAAATAATTTCAAGCAACTTTAATTGAATAATTTTACCGAAAGAATTTTTTCCTACATAGCTTAGGGTGTCCCTGCAATAATCAAAGAATAAGCCGAAGAATAATAATAATAATAATAAAAGATAATAATAATAATAATAATAATAATACATAATAATAATAATAATTATAATAATAATAATAATAATAATAAGAATGATAATAATGATAAGAAACACAATAATAATAATAATAATAATAATAATAATAATAACAATAATAATAATAAGTAACAATAACAACAGTAATAATAACAATACACAATATGTATGTATATGTATTAATAAAAGCAATAATAATAATAATAATAATAGTAATAATAATAATAACACACACACACACACAATAATAATAATAATAATAATAACAATAATAATAATAATAATATATGTATATGTGTGTAATAATAAGAAGAAGAGAACAAAAAGAAGAAGAAGAAGAATAAGCCGATGAATAATAATAAGATGAAGATGAATGAGAAGAAGAATCATCAGAATGAAATTCAGAATAATAATGAGAATAAGCATGAGAAGAAGGATAAGAATGATAGGAATAAGAATAGGAATAGGAATAGAAATAGGAAGAGGAATAGGAATAGGGATAGGAATAGGAATACGAATAGGAATACGAATAGGAATAGGATTTTTTTTAAAAGATATAATTTTTTTTTAAGAAAAAATAAATTTCATCAAGTTGCGTTGCTGCAAAATTAACATTCCTCAGCAGGAATTATGATTTTTCAGCAACGCAACTTGAAGAATATATTTATAAAACTATAAAGAATGAATAGGAATAGGAATAGGAATAGGAATAGGAATAGGAAATAGGAATAGAGAATAGGAATAGGTAACAGGAACTAGAATAGGAATAGGAATAGGAATAGTCAAAGTCCAGTCGATGGTCAAGATGGCTGAAATCAAGAAGAACCAATTCGAGTAGTGCAAACCGAATTTGGCAGAGTCAAGGATCAAAAATCAGAGAGTCGATGTGATAGAATCAAAGTTAAGAAAATGATGCTCTAAAGTGCTGCTGGAACTCGACGGAAGTCGTGGAGTCGAGTTGGAGGAGTCGAAATCAATGAGTGAAGATCAAGGAGTAGGAGTTCAGGTATAAATGTCAGAAAATAGAAACGGGAAGTTGTAGCCGAGGGGCTGATAAGTTAAGGAGTCAAAGTTGAGACGTTGAAGTCGAGGAGTCAAAATTGTAAAATAGACGTTGCGTTGAAGTCGAGAATCCAAATCGATGAATCCCATACAAGGAGTCAAATATAATAACTCGATGTAACGAGTCAATATAGAGGAGTCGATGATGAAGAAATCAAGCTGAGCAAGTGATGTTCAGGAGTAGAAATTGAGGAGTCAAATTCAAGACAAGGCGATAGCTTAAAACAGAACAACTAAACCCTTAAAATAAGACAACTAACACAACACACACAACACACAATACCCAGTCTATCAGTAGGGAAATGCGTAGAAGAAGAAGAAGAAGTCAAGACGCAAAGGTTGAGAAATCAAAGCAAAGAAGTGATACTCGAGAAGTCAAAGTCGAAAAGACATAGTGTGTAACAAGCACGCTTGTAGTTATAATTAAAACAGCTATTTCAAAGACTCAAACTCGGAAAGCAGGCAATCCGCTTGCTGATATTTATTTTTATCATTTTGTTCGAAAATTGTTCACCGTCTAAAGTCACTCGTGTCATGGATAGAAGTTTGCATACATTGCCATGAATGCATACCACATGTCTGTTCTTGCGTTCAAGCGATGATATAGCCAATCCACTAAAGCGTGGAGACGCACAAAATTGCGGTGGCCACTGGAGGCACTGACCCTCATTCTGGTTACATTGACCCTTCCAGTTCGGGTTTGCCTAAAACTTACGGGGCGTTTAGTTCGGCCGTTCGAAAGAGAGGCCGTAATGCAAATTAATGTTTCGGGTAGAAATTATAACAATGCGGTGATCGCGAATTTGTACTTCGTCCTAATTCGCGATCTCAGAGCCAATGGTCACAAAACAGTGGGTATCTGAGGACATTCCTTAGCTTTGATCGTCCACTTCGATTCGAATTGTGGAAGAGGCAAGAGTGGTCAGTTATTTTTACGCGTCTTGGTGTGTGTTATAAGGTATTTAAACTACATGGCAATTCCAAACTTGTGCTCTGACCAGAGAATTCCTTTCCTTTAGCTATTGTGGTGGTAGGAAAATAATTATTAGGCGGAAAAAACGTTGTTTAAGTTGTTAAGTGTTGTACGAAGATTTGAGGTGACGAAATATTTCTGTGTATAACAATGTAGCGGAAACGCGTACGTTACGATGTGTTTCGGCAGGATTCGTGGCTGCGGAAGGCAGTGCCGACACACCAACTCAATTAGAGATCGCTCTTGACCCCACTCTGCGACTTCGAAGGATTCCCGGGGTACTCGTGGCCGGAAGAGGGACGCGAGCGACACCAACGCTCCCTGGACAGGCAAGCCGTTCATCATACCATCAACATTCAAACATCAATCTCCCGCAACAATTCCAACCTATCAATTAACTGAAACCACCAACTTCCAGCACCGAACCGAAACCACTCATTTATCCAAACTCCAAGCCCCCCGTCCCCAACAACGGGTTCCGGAATTAATTCCACTAGATTATGGGTGAATTTTCCAATTAAAAATCTCACCTCAAGCTACGGTGGCATACCTGCATGCAGCCGCCCCGAATCCAGTTTTCCAAGGAAGCGGAAGAACTTTTCCCATTGCCGGAGAATTGTATCGTTTTCCGAAAAAAGTCGGCCGAAATTAAAGTAATTTCACTAATAGCACAAGTTTGTTACGGCTTCGCTTACGTTCACTCTGTAAATTGGAGCACTAATTGAATTGCTACATTACCACACCGCCGCCACCACCAGCCAAGGCATGGATCTCAAGGCCTTTGTACTCAACACTACACTGCCGGGTGTTAAATGGGGGAGCAGAAAAAGAAAGCTGGTAGTCAAATACGATGCAAGTTTCTCCGATCCTTATGGAGAGTGCTGGCAATGAGATGTACATAGTTTATGAGCCTGCCGGCAATTGTTACGACCTCGGTTCGTACTCTGCTGATGCAAGTTCTCTAATTGCCTGGAAGCATCTCCAGCCGGTGCAGCAAAACAAAGAGCATCTCATCCGCTCGGTTTGGGTTGATTCTTTTGATAGGAGGAATTTAATTTTCAAATTGGTAGCATAATTCAATTTAAGGGTTTTGTGTTAGTTCGAGGGAGATTCCTCGAACCTCGGTGACCTTCACCCGTTTGTCAGTTGATGCATTGCAGAAAGTCACTCACTTGGATCAGCCCTTCCAAGAAATGGTCCATCAGGAGACAAAGGCGCTGTTCATCCACCTTTCTCCCGAAAAGTCACGACGATGGAATGCTTCTGGCACTTTAATTAAAATTTATTTAGAAAATGGAAACTTTGTATCGTCTTGGGCTGATGGTGGCGGGTGATGATGATGATACTTGGATGTTGCACCCGTCAACTCTGCGGATGGTTGGTTACTACGCGACAATGAGACCATCCGACGTGCTGCCGCCAGCCAGGCATTAAACATACAGACACAACTAGACGGGCATTAAACATACATTCCCTCGACTCAAAGTTGATGATCAAGAGCACGAAGACGAGCTGATTATTCACGCTTGCCTCCGGAACACCCCACACTTGAAAGTTGTTGATTTGCTTCTTGTGATGCATCCCCAGTCCATGTATAATTAACCGAGATCAGTGTTTTTGTGCTGCGATGAGCGAGGAGTCCCTCCTACTGTCGTCATTTAATTTTTTTTAACTACCGAAAGGAAATTAAAATTCATATCTACCCAGTTGGTCTGCGGACAACGTCATATGGCCCGACCCGCATGGCAGTAGGTGAAGAAAATTTCATTATTCATTCCAATGGCCGGCAATGGCTTTTGAACGACAGACGACAATGACCCGTCATTATGGTGACCCCTATTTTGCATCGATGAGTCGGAGATCGTGTTTGCTTGAATGAAAACTAACGGAGAGGTCATCTCGGCGTCAGTTGAAGACATTATTAGTTTGGTGCGATAAGGAAGTTGGAATGATTTATGGTATTTTATTTGACTATTGTTGAAGGAGAATGACCACAGCATTGCTTTAATGCTCAAAGTGTAGGGGCTAATTTAGGCTTAAAACTGCGGATTTTTAAGTATCAAGTAGCATTTTCAATTATCAAATAGAATTAATGAATTCTACTGTCTTCATAATTAACATGGTAATAAATTAACATAAGCATTTCTTCCATTGTTTGAAACCCAAGCAACACCGCTTGTATTAAACAAGTTGAAAGTACTGTAAAATGACAAAAATGACATACAACATAGTACTTTATTTCATACTTTAATATAACGTATGTGTGTGTACAATCTAACACTCATTGTCCGGCAATGGTATTATGGAAGAAATCTGTTTACAACAATCCCTGAAGTGACCATTGGAAGCAGCTTTAATCCGAGAGCTACAAAGTGATAGCTCTACTGCAGATCCAGCTACCCATTTCAGAATGTCTGGAGAGTCACACCCATTTCGAGGTTACTTTCACATACAATAAGCTCCGCATGTGAGCATTAACGATATCATTTGGTTAAGAGCACTGCAACACACCTCCAGATTTGGAAATTTAAAATTTCCAAACTAGGCGCATATTTAGTATTATTTAAAAATAAGGTTATTTTCATATAGTTATAATCAGATAGATCTCACCCATGGCTGATTCCTTAATGACACTCGCTTGTTCATTCGTAAAAATAAAACAAAATCGACGTTACTTTGTAATTAATTACATGCCCTCGCGACAAAACAAGCGCAAAAATTAACGTTAATGGGGTATTAGATATGCAACCTGCATAACAAAACTCTGTACACCACGGGGTGAATGAATCGGAAATCTTTCACCCGCGCATGCGCGTTGTCGTCGTTGGCTACTTCTGACCAGCCAATGGCCGTTCTCTACATTGCACAAGTCTTCTTTTCTTTTCTCTCCACACTCTGCCAATGATCCAAATCCCCGCTATGAGGCGATTCTATTGTCTATATCGAACTTCGAAACTCCTAATATTTATCTAATCTCTATACATCCAGATTTTCACTTTTTGACTTTGCCTTCCTAATTAACTTCTCGATTTTGACTATGCGATTTTGACTTAGCGGCTTCAACTTGTTTATCTTATCTTCTCTTCTTTAGTTTGACCTAATCTTAGTCTGTTAATTGTTCCTTGAGTTCGACTTTGCATTGTCTTGGGCTTCTCATGTTTAATTTTTTCACTTTGACGATTTGAGATTTGAACTTCTCCATTCTGACTTTTTGATTTTGAATGCTCCGTTTACTTTGACTTGTCTACTTTGAATTCTTAAAGCTGACTTCTCGACTATAACTTCTCAAATTTTACTTTCCAACTTTGATTTTTAAAGTTCTAATCCGTGACTCTTCATCTCTCACTTCTTGGCATTGACTTCTCGATTTTAACTCTTCAACTTTGGCTGCTTGGCTATGACTTCTCGATTCTGGTTTTTGAAATTGGGTTATTCAACTTTTAACATTATTGGCTCAAACTCGTCAATTTCGAGTACGTTATTTTAATTTCTTATTTGTGACTCATTGAATTTATATGTTTGGTTTCAACTGTTTGATTGCGATTTTTCAAGTGCAACTCAAAACAGAGTTCCCAAATTTGACTTCTTCACTTTGATTTCTCCAGTATTAGCTCTTGATTTAGACGTGATCGTGAAAAGAAAGTACTTTGCAATCAAAATAGATTTCTAAATTTTGAATGCTCGACATCGATTTTTTTACTTTGACTTCTCGAGTTTGACTTTTTAAGTCCTAGTTTTTTAATATAGTTTCAGAATTTTATTTCTAGACTTCTAATTCTCAAATTTCACATTCCGACTTTGACTTCTTAACTTTGGACTTCTCGACTTCGGTTTCTTGATTTTGATTTTTCAATTTTGACTTCACTTTTCTCATGTTAAATTTTCGACACGACTTTAAATTTTCGATTTCGGTTTTAAGACTTTAAATTCTCTATTTATGTTGTTTTTTCTTGTTGTTTCTTTGAACTCTTGTATTTGACTTCTGAACATTTAATCCCAAATTTAACTTTCCAATTTTGAGATCTCCATTTCAAATCCTTAACTTTGACTCCACATCCTTCACTTTTCGGGTTTGACTTCTCGATTATCTAAAACAAATTAAAAAAGAACCATTGAAACATTTTTTTTTTCAAATTATCATTAATTTAAAATTAACCACGAAGCGTTTCAATGTTTTTTTTTAAAAGTGCTCAATTGAAGTTTTACTTTTAAAGTCTTCTACTTTCCCAATCACAATTGTTCTACTAATACGTTTCTACTAAAAGTTTGTCTTAAATACTGTTAAAAAGTGAAAGTTCTCGATTTTGACTCTTCAACTTTGGCTCTTTGAATTTGACTCCTAGATTCTGACTTTTGAAACTTGCTTTTGTGACTCTCAATATTATTGGCTCATACTCCTCGATTTTGATTTCTTGATTTTCACTTTTTTAGTTTAACTTTTCGGTTTCAACTTCTTGATTGTGGTCCTTCAACTGATACTCGCTTCAGACTTCTCGACTTAGGCTTCCTTATTGTGATTTCTCAATTTTCACTTCTTTATTTCGTGTTTCCTGCTTTGACTTCTCGACGTTGGCTTCTCTGGTTTTTGGCTGTAGCTTTCAAAATTTTATTTCTCGACATCGAATTCTCCAATTCGATATTCTGACTTTGACTTCATGGTTTTGGTTTCTTGAATACAACTACACGACTTTGACTTCTCAATCTTTACTGCATGACTTCCAATTTTGATCGACTGCCCTTTCATCATGTTCTTGAATTTTCGACATAGACTTTTCACATAGTTTCTCGATTTCAACTCGACTACTTTAATTGACCCAAAATGGTTCCTTAATTAGCATTAATTTCATTTACTGTTTCTGTCAACTGACGTTCGATTAATAGAGGAGGTAGCTCACAAGATGGTAAATGACAGACAGTCGACAGATAATTTCACAGTTGTTGCAAATGACTTCGATATGTCTAATTAGAATCCGCTTGGATTAAGTCTGTTTTCTATCCGACAGACAGGTTTACTCAAATTGCACTTTGCCCTTGCCGTTCAGCTTCCGTTATCATTGTGTTTGGGTCATTATATCTACATGAAAAACAGTTGATTAAGATGTTAATCCTTCTCTCTGTAAAATTTTCGTACTTTTTTGGGGTACACCCACCATCAGGTTCTATACGGTATCCTCAGATACGCCCGTGACGATTCTCCATCTTCTCTTCAAATTATCTTTACAATTTGTTATCTTTATAGTTTCGAAAAGTATCCGCTTAACTGGAGTCCAGTACGTCTCTATGTGGACAGTTTTGTGAAATGACATTTTTTGGCACGTATTTGACCTCTGGTACCTTATACCATTCCAGGACGGATTTCGCATAGTCAGATATTCTTTCTCGTCCACATCCCTATTGATAGTGTCGGTAGAGACGAAGCTCTTAGATTTTCGACCACAAATGGAATGTATTGTGGTATAACGAGACACTTTGTACGCCTTCAGCCCTTGCCTCTGCTTATCTTTTTGTACGTGTGATATTGACTTCCCAATTTTGCGAGACATTTCGCACATGGAGATTGAGATTTTTTTTAATAATGGCTACCACTTTCTTGTCCATTTGTTGGGATCATACTTTTCGATTTGTTCCATTTCCAACCTTCCGATCCGCAGTCAAGCGCTGGTTAACAAACACAAAACACGGTACTTTTCGGTAGTTCTTTGGGCAGATCACGTACCGATAAATTTGAATGTTGCTCCCGTTTGTACAAGATGCGTTTACACAGTTCCACTTGAGTCGACGCCATTTTACTCAATGTAACAAGAATGTTAACATATTGTACCACGAAATAAAGTGGGGACCCAAGCAACACCAAATCATCATAATTAGTTGCAACAACTTGATTGTGACCTAATTGAGTCACATTGAAGTAACTTTTACTGCTTTGCAACAAGCACGAAACTACGGGAGTTGCAGCTGTAATATAAGTAAAACATTTCAGCTGTCCATGAAATGATTCAAAACTACTGAAAGAAAAGTGTCCGCTATTTTACTTAGACAGGCTTTATCCCTTCGTTCTGGATTCCTCAAATTAATTTATCGACTGTTATGTATTTTTCCCGACTCATCAATGATTAAATTGTCCAATTTCAAGTGACACCCAAACACAAACACGCTTCTCGCATGACGCGTAATCGAACATTCGACACAACAGTAAAACATACTTACGTCGACTCTGGCAATGGTTTTCCGAACTTTTGTTTTGAACTAATTTTCCGTTCCCCAAGACCAGCAGCCATTCATCGGAACGAAGAAAATCCTCGAAATTCCAACCCATCCTGCAACCCAGCTTGGAATCGAGTCCGGACAGCGAGAGCGAGCATTTATTATGCAAACACCGAAAGCTCGTATTTCTTGCATGACAAACCAAACATTGGACCCACGTCGAATCCGAGTCGAGGCACAATTTTAACTCTTCCATGCGAAAGGATACACATGTTATTTTTTTCACTCCCATTCTTTCTTTTTTTTTTCTCGCTTTCCGTGTGAACCAACCGAGCGTGGGTTGATTCGGAGCCGTGTGAGGCGGTGTGTAGAATATGCACAAGTAGGGGTAGGCTGCACACACGGGAGAGAGCCGTCCAATGCCCTTACAAGCCAGCCCAGACTAAAACATCAAATCGAGGTATGTGCGAGGAGTAGTATTTTTCACTCGACTCGGCAAAAACATTCAAATCCTTCCAAAAACTTCACGACACGACATCATTCTTCTCCCGGCCTGCTGCGTCGTCTCCTCCCGTTTTGTGTTGTCGTCAGGATTACGGTTTGAATAATTTATAGAATTTTCTTAATTAAAATATCAAAAATGAATACGACCGGGATTGCTCACTCGCTGTGTCGCTCGGTCCGGATATAACTTTGTTAGAGGAAAAGAGTTGCCCCCCCCCCCCCCTCCTCCCTCTCGAACATAAACATATCCAGCGAAGGTGGAAGACCGGAGTGTGACAGTTGTTTGGGAAAGCGAAAAGTTTCTTGTAGTGCGTGCCTCTTTTATGTCTTGTGAGTTTATTCTCCCCATGATGGCCTAGGAGACGGCAGTCGGTGGTTAACCGCACTAAATTTTCCTAACCTGTGAATAAATACCTCCCCCAGCGGAGAGGGGAGGGGGGGGAAGGAAAGTTAGGTGCGGTTTCGAGATGAAACTTTGGCTTGAGACAACACAACAGTAACAGTTAGTCTCCATTTGGAATTTTTCCCCGTCGTCGTCGTCGTCTGCGCGAAGGACACATATAAGCACAGCAGTTTGTTGCCCGAGCGGAGCGTGCCAAAGTGCCACTAAAATCGGAAACTTTACGGTGAAAATCGTCTAACAGACTTCTTCCATAGATCGTGCAGTCGTGTGTAGTAATTATTTACTTTCTTCGACAGCAGCTTAAACAACAAGGCAAGGTTGAATTAATATTTCAAATAATGTGTTTTGATTACACCCGCATCGGTCCCGGCTCTGGTGCGTTGAGGGGGGAGGGGCGGCAGGAGAGTCAACGACAATCATCGACGACGATGAAGCAGACCCTGATGGGTCGTATGGGATCGTGGGGGGGCTGGGGGGAATGTAGTTTGAAAGTTACCGAGCGGAGGACTGGGATAATAAATTTTCCAGGACACGAACTTTAAATGTCGCAGTAAAACACCAATAAATTCAAAATTATCGTGCATGTTTGTTGGTGGTCGGGATGGATAACGAAGGAGTTTAGCAGTAGATGCGTAGAAGAATGGGTTAGATTTTTTTTTTGTGTGTGGTAAATTATCACCGACAACAAGGGAGCTGTGCTGCCTAATGTAAATTAATAATATTGATAAAAGGGTTACGATAATTTTATATTTATGTTATGGGTTTTCAATTGGTTTGGTTGCGTGACGCTATTGAAGGATTTTCATCATCGAAAGATGATTAGAGTTTGTGAGAAATTTGTATTTGTCTAGCGAAGGTAAATTTTTGGAGCTTTGATTTATCGCAATATTAATTTTATCGTTGTTTTTTGTAATTTATTTGAATCGTTTTATTTGAAAAGTCTCATTCATTTAGATAACCATTTTGCCAATTTTTAAGATTGTTTGAATTAAAGGCAAGAACCTTGACAATTCTTCGGAAAATGTTCCAGGCTGAACATATTTTTTCTATATCTATATATACATATAGAGAGTGCTGAAAAATTTGGTCGACTTAAACTTGATGCGTTTCCTTTCATCGTGCATTCAACAATTTTGCACACCCCTCATTTTGAAAATGTGTGTGTGTAGCATCATCCTTCTATTTTTAATTTGAGATCAGCACTTCAGTTATCAAACTTTCGCCGAAGGAAGAGAAGCAACGCATCAAAATTTTGCACGTGCATGGCGAAAATCCAAACTACTCTCACGCCAAGTTTGCGAAATTGTTGAATATGGCTAAATCAACTGTAATTAACGTACTTACAGTGTTCGGTGAACGTTTGTCGACAGCCAGGAAAGTTGGATCGTGGGGAAATCGAAAGCCGAAGGCCACAGCGACGACAGAAAGAGTTGCCTGCTGTTTCGAGCGAAACCACAACCGCTCCGTCCGAGTTGTCGCAAAGGATGCTGGGAGTGGCGCCTTCAACTGTGGATAGAGGTAAAAAACGTAAACACAAGAAAGTGGTGACTCAAAATCACGACGATAAACAAAACACGTCGGCCAAACCACGATCGCGAAAGCCGACACGACGATACTGACAAAGTTTGATTGCGTGGTACATGACGCTGAAACTTACGTCAAGGTAGACTTTAAACAGCTACCAGGACAGGAATTTTATACGGCAACCGGACGGGGAAAGGTGGCAGATACTTTCAAACACATTAACGTTTACATTGCGACCGGAACCATCAATCAGGAAATTCATCGGAGCGATTGCCTACAAAAACGTCTACTGCCTTTCCTGAAGCGACACAATTGTTCCGTTGGTATGTTGTCAACAACGTTCAAGTGGTGCCCAAGGAGAAGAACCCTCCCACCACGCCAGATCTCCGCCCAATCGAACAATATTGGTTCATCGTCAAGCGGAACCTTAAGAAGACCCAAAAAGCTGTTGTGAGCGAGAAACAGTTTAAGGCAAACTGGCGTTCTACGGCGAAATAAGTGGACAAGGAGACTGTACAAAATCTTATGGCAGGCATTGGCGTAACTACTGGGGGTGCCTAGGGGGCCAGGCCCCCTCCAGAATTCTGTAGCCCCCCCCCCCCCCAGGATTTTTCCCTAATATATTTCTAATTTGAAATGTAACACTACACATAATCTCTACGGAATTGTTCAGTTTTTTCCCAGTGCATGTTGTTTTTGTACGTTGCTCCATTCAGAAATAGTTTGAACGAGTAACTATTGTGAATCCTAGAGGGTTTGAGCTGTTTAGTGTGCACTAAACAAACCGAGTAACTATTTCTAAAAGAGTAAAGTGCGTATACCCTCTTCCCCGCACTTTTCACTAACAACAAGATTTCCATTACATCCACTTCGCTCGAGAGTTTGCGTCAGTTAAAAGTTTTTTTTTTAATTTTCTTATCATTATATTATTACTTCAATAACTATCGACATCATAAGCTGATCTAAGTCTTAATGGTTAAATAGAGTTTATAACTCTATAAATTATTGAGTTTGGATGATAAATTCTCATTCTCCGCATATCATAACTAGACATTATCTAGACAAGATGGGGAAGACACCATCACTATAGGCGAACAAACTGTTCAAAGATGCAATTAAGTTAGAGATTTGGGAGTCATACACTATAATTTACAAAGCAAGTAATATGCTCGGGTTCATCAAAAAGTTTGGTTTTCATTTCAACGATCCTTACTGTATTACCTTGTGTGTAACATATGTAAAACCCCTTCTTAAGTACTGCAGCTTGGTTTGGGATCCATATCAGAATAAACATAAAGACCGTATTGAATCAGTGCAGAAACAGTTTTTATTGTATGCTTTGCGTAAGTTAGGATAGAACTCTTTTCGGTTACCTTCTTAGAAATCTCGATGTTTGTTCATTAAAATAGATGGTCTTGAAATACGACGTGAGTTTGCTATTCTATCATTTATAAACGATGCTATTGGGCAAAGAGTAAATCACGTAGAAATTTTAGAGAAGCTCGACTTCTACGCTCCCACCCGTTACTTAAGAAGCAGGAATTTATTCTACATAAACAATCAAGGAACTAACTTTTTTTTTAACTAAGTTGTGTTGGGCATCGATTCCCGGTCTATAGACATTACCCAATTTCAAACTATTGCATATCGGTATTTAATTTTACACCGAAATGCATTTCCAAGAATTCATTTCCCAGAGGACACTATTTAGAGGCCGTTTTTCAAAAGCCGTTTCCCAGAGACGACTTCCCGGAATCACCAAAACGGATCTCTCTCCTCGTTTTTTTCGGAAAATGTATGCTTTCCTGAAATCATTTTCTAGAGGTCTTTTCCCAAAGTTCATTTCCCGGGAAACCATTGTTGGAAATTTATTGTTTTCCACTATATCTAGGATTGAACAATTTTCCAGAGTAGATTTTTGTCCATTATGTTTTCAGAAAAGAATTACTTTTCTGCAACGATTTCTTAGAGTCCATTCAAAAGACGCAATTTTTCTGAGTTGATCATTGTTCTTATTTTTTCGGGAAATTTTTGCTTTCGAGTTCATTTTCCAACGATAATTTCCTAGAGGTAATTTCCCAGAGGCAATTTCCCAGAGGTAATTTAAGAGAGACAATTTCCCACAGGCCATTTTTCAGACGCCACTTCTAGGAATGACTATTTTTTAGGGAGATGATTACGTTTCAAAATACATTTCACAAAGGCTTAATTTGATTGCCCAGTCAGGAAGCAGTCGCCCTACACCTGCCCTCTCCCTGGCTATGACTATAAACCTATATATCGTTCTGGGTACAAGAGTTTACCAGATCATCAAATTTAGAACGCAGAGGGTTCACTTAGGAATTCATTAGCAGGCATGCCCACAAAACTAGTATATCGCGGTGTTTTTTTTTTGTAAAAAGTTGATATATTTATTCCATTTACTTATTTTGTAAACTTAGTAGGTATTTGAAAAATAACTACTTTCATATTTTCATTTCTATTCTATTAAAACCTCAAGACTCATAACAAAAATAATTGCGACAGTAAAATTTAGAGCCTGTTAAGTTGAAACATAAGACTTGACACACTTTTCTAGGTATGTATTTTAATTTTATTATACAAGAAGGTTTTACAATAATGAGTTGTGTTTATAGGCGCATTTAAGAATTACCGATATTATTTTCTCGTGTACGAAAAATTTAGAAGAGTATAGATTTCCCAAATTGATTAAAAGTTTCGAAGCTAACGAATGCCCACAAGCAAAATATGGAGATAGAAGTACATTCATTAACGATTATATTTTCAAAACTGTAGTTTAAGAAGTAAGGTTAACATACGTCACAATAAATCAAATCAATGGTTGCAGTGGCAATATAATCAGCTAAATTTCTGAAATCATAATATTTGTTAGGGTTGGCTTCAGTACCACTAGTTGTCGACATAGACCGCATAATGGGCTTGTGTGTCATTCCCAAAAGGTAATTGTTATTATTGAACTATTCACAACACAGTATTGATTAAATGCATAAGGTAATTAAAGAGTCATTTCTAGAAGAGACTTCTGCACAGTCAACATATACAGTATTCTGAACTTCGTTTCAAGAAAGTGTTCGAAATAATTATATAATAGTCTACTTAGACATTTTTAATTATAAATTGATTCAAAGTTGTTGGGTGCAATAATGCAGGGATGGGTACTATGAAATCAGAAATTCTACATCTTTTATGCAAGGACAAAATTTCTAATACATCAAATGGTGCTCAAGCGGTAGACATATGCTTGTGTGACCATGGTATTCGTCATAGTAATGGGGAATATTCAAGGGTCAAGGGTCCAGCTTTGACAAACCAGCTGTCATGCAGCTCCATGCAAGAAAACAAATCTGTACATACCCTACTCACAACACTACCGACGAAATGGAATAACATTGTTCATGATATTTTATGTATTTTAATTTACTGAATTTAATGATAGCAAAATTTACCAAAACTCTGAGATTTAGTAATTCCCTCGACTTTTGTAAAAAGTTATTCAATAATGATGCCGCGATTCAGGACCCGTCAAAAAAAATATTCTTAATTTTCTTAAAATCAAACCATATGAACAAATATCGAAGCTTAATATCTATATATATATACTGCTTGTAAAAACAGTGTGTTTCTCATTCACTTAAAAGAGACAGAGCTCCGATCATTTTTTCAAACTCTCAGTATTTCCTTGGAAATTTTTATTAAAATTCCCATCACATTTCTTATAACCGTTGTCTAACATTTATTCTAAAGATTCCTTTAAAGGATTTGATTTTAAATCATAAAGTTCTATTTTGGAATTATTTGACTTGGCATTTTTGGGTTGTTGGTGGCGAAAATATTAAATACATCTACAGTTTTTCATACAAAATTGTCATATTTGATATTTTCTATGTCAGATGCATTTGTTATTTTCGCATATACTGAAGTTGTTTACATTCTTTTGCCATACCTTCAACAATTTCCGAACAATTTCCATGGAATTTCGATGCTCTGGAATACTATAAATGTCAATCCAATTCTTAAGTTTAACCTCAAACCCATGGATGTTTATTTTGAACTGCCGTGAAGTTCTCAGTAGGTTTTTGATAAAATAACGCTCGGAATTCTCCTTAAAATTTTTTGAACTTTCTTTGGAAATTTAGCTCGGTACAACTTATAAATTTTCGTAGTTGTGAAGGAATCGGTATCACCCGACATAATTTTGAAGATATTTAAAACGCTTAATCCAAACCAATCCAAATTTTCACATAAATTTAAAATGTTCATTGACTCAATGTTGTTCTATGTAGTTTTAATATTTTTCAGTTTAAACTTGACTCTATATAGATTCAGGTCTATTCTTCACCTCGGATGAGTTGAGACGCCTAAAGAGAATCGAATAAGGTGACCACATTCTCAATTTGATCCACACGAAATAATACGAGGTATATATTCACCACACTCGGTTTTTTTTAAATCATCTCGACTCACCGAGGCGCAGAAAAGACCTAATTATTCGATTAAACCTGTTCTGATTCACCTAATAAAATAAACTGTCCCAAACAATAACGCTACTTTCATCACTCTTTTCAATATTCCTATAAACGAAAAAAATCCTTCAGGCAGGCCCCCTCCAGGCCCCTCCCAGACTAATTGTCTAGCTTTGTTTAGGCAATTCGCATGCGGCAGCAAGGAAGCTTAGCTGAATATTTTTCCTGTGTTCTGTATTAGCTAAACATAAAAAAGAAAAAGAAGTTTGATCGACTCACAAACATTACTGTTTGACCAAAATTTGATCGTAACACCCTTTATATATCAAAATAAATGCATGTCTCTTGTGGGCTTTGTTTGACACGATGCAGTGTGCGTATGCGAGTAGTTTTTGACGTAGGACTACGTCTTTATTTTCTATACTGGGGTACATTAAGAAAAAAATCCCTCAGTGACCGTCACGAAAATTGATCAGATTTTGAGCGTTAAAATCTCAGTTATTGCTCAGAAAAAATTCAAATTTGTTGCACCACTCGATCGGAAATATTTCAACGCATCAACTTTATTAGAGAAGAATGTAAATTTCGGGTCACATACTTTTGGAAAATTTATAAACGTTACGGCTTGTCTTAAAAAGTTTATAAGGAGTGTATCGAATATAAGCTATCCACATACATTTGCGTTGTACGCATGTATTTGTGATGGTTTTTTATGCTCTGAACACTGCATGCTGTGCGTTTGACTGTCAGCTTTCTTTTGTTTACTTGTTTGTGCGGTTCAAGTTATGCGTTTTCAAAATGTCGCGTATTGAAAAGGAAGTGAAAATTAAGGTTCTGGACACATGGCTAAGTGAGAAGGGTATTACTATGTGAAAATTGGCGAAGTGGTTTGGAATTCATCATGCGAGTGTTAAAACCATCATTAATAGGTTTGAGAAACACTATTCTTTGGATGAGCTACCAGGAAGAGGCAGAAAATCCGGTTCTTCCAACCCGAAACTGGAGCAGAAAGTGGTATCTCTAATCATGACGAACAAATCAATGTCAATACGTGATTTGGCCAAAAAAGCAGGAACGAGTGTCGGAATGATCCAGCGTATCAAGAGGCGAAACCACCTGAAGACCTACAAGAAGCAGAAAATCTCGAAACAAAGTGCAGAACAGAAGAGCGAGCAGCAACAAGGGCCCGGAAATTGTATTCGCGTCTTTTGCAGCGTCCGGATGCATGCGTTTTGATGGACGATGAGACCTTTGTAAAGGAGGACTCAAAAACCCTTCCAGGTCCACAATACTATACTGCCGTCGTTGGGGAGGATGTGAGCAATGCGAAAAGGTCGATTCAAGTGGAGAAATTCGATCGAAAGGTACTGGCAATATGATCCTGTGGTTTGAAGTCAACCATTTTTTACACTACCGGAACTATAAATGCGGAAATCTATCGATCTGAGTGTCTCCAGAAGAGATTGTTGCCTTTATATAAGAAGCATAGTACACCTCCACTGTTTTGGCCGGATTTAACGTCGGCTCACTATGCCAAAACCACTCTCAATTGGCTTGCGGAACAGGGTATAGATTTCGTTGAGAAAAATATCAATCCACCAAATTGCCCTCAGCTTTGACCCATCGAACGTTACTGGGCAATCGTGAAGAGGGTCTTCAAGAAAACTGGTAAGGAAGCGGGAACATGCAGGCGTTCAAAAAAAATTTGGGCTCAAGCGTCCAAAAAATGCGATGCAACACTTGTCCGGAACTTGATGAACAGCATTCGATCCAAAGTTCGAAAATTCGTGAAGAAATAACTTAAATTTCATCCGGTCTTCATTTTGTTCAAGTTTAACCTCGTACAATAAAGGATCAATTTTGTGTGTGAATAAAATATCGATTTTCAACATAATTTGAAAGAAAGTTTGTGGATAGCTTATTTTCGATACACTCCTTAAACCCCTTCAGGCCTAAGAGATCGCATATGACCCCAAAAGGAAAATGGCTGCATAAAATCACAGACTGAATAAAAGTGTACGCTATCTTCGCTGAATTAGTGCTACATACATCAATTCTTCTGTCTGGGAAACAAAATGAAAAACACATATGAGTTTAAGGCCTTTTTGACGACATATAACATCGTGAGTATGAAGAAGTTCAGGAAGAAAAAATAAATGCCTCATTAATAGTATAAAGCGTTGTTTTACATGGTATACATTAGTAATATTAAACTTTTGGTGATAAACGTTGAATATTCTTATATCTCTCTGGGTGTTCTAGGTTATCCAAAATGCTTTAGAACCTCAGACCTACAGTTGTAACAGTAGCTTTCAGGGCAACAGTCATTATTTGATGATTTTGTGATGTTCTAGGTCTTTAAAACTGTCCTCGAGTTCAGAACTTAAGATCTACGGTAGTGATTATAGTTTTTCGAGCTATACAAAGTAACGCTACATATTCAACCATATTAAGTGAATATTTTTGAATCGTCATCCAAACTGTCCTTGAGTTCAGAATTTAAGATCTACAGTTGTAACAGTAGCTTTTGGATTATGCAAAGGAACAACATATATTTAACAATACTCATTGAATAGTGTAGAATGTGACCAGACATAATGTGGCAATATTGGGATATTCTAGGTCATACAAACTGTCCTTAAGTTCAAAACATAAGATCTACAGTCGTAACATTAGCTTTATAACCTATGAAAGGTGACGATATGCATTCAAGCACATTCAGAGATTCTTCTTAAAGGTCACCAGTCATTATCAGATTATCTTGGAATGTTCAAGTTCATATAAATTGACTTAAGATCAAAACTTAAGATTTACAGTTGCATACGGTTACACCTTTTGGGTTATACAAAATGACGATAATTATTCAAACATGTTCAACGAATATTCTAAAACGTCGACGAATATTCTCAGACATCATAGGATAATCTTGTTAGTTTTAGGTCATTCAAAAATAAACGCCTTGTGACCGTAGCTTTATGGTCTATACAAAGTTAAGTTAGTTTGTTTGGCAAGCACATCCCAAGATTATCTCATTATGCCTGTGGTTGTTCCAGGGCGTTCATTGAAAATGTTTGAATACATATCGTCACATTGTTAAGCGGACAAAGCTACTGTTACATCTGTAGATCATAAGTTCTGAACTCGAGGTTAGTTTGGACAGCACATCTCAAAAAAATAAATCCTACTTTCCTCAACCGTTTCTATTTTATTGAGTACCGATTTAATCAGCACACACCAAATTGCTTCTATAATAACGCTTGGAAAATGTTAGGCCTGAGAGGGTTAATTCAAAGAATATTGCATTGTACAATCTGAATTGCATTAATTAAGTTTGGTAGTCCTAAGCCATCATTCCGAACAACCCAATGGGGCTGTACCATGAAGTTTTTGGTTTCCTTTTGGGTTCCACACTCTTAACAAAAAATAATATTACTGGTGATATAATCTTTGTTACACGTAAATAGTTACAGGATGGCCACACAATCTTAATATAAAAATTCCCGCATTTTTCCGCATTTTTGCATTATTTTCTCGACTGTTAAGATGAGTTAATATAAATTACTCGTAGCTAAATCTCTGAGCTCCCAAACTTTTTCCAATTAGGTTTACCACCAGACACTTTCCACTTATTTTTTTTTTATTCCGTGTCGGGTATTTTCGTCACTGCGACCAATTTTTAGATCTATTGTGACATATCCCCTTTTTGTTGTTGCTTTAGTTATTTTCAGCATGACGCATCACTATTGATAGAAGTGATCGCCAAAGTCTGACCTAAAGCATTGATTCCACTTATTTAAAATACGCCTGTTTGTGCCACCAGATGAGCCCATTTTCAACAATTGTTGTCAAATTAGATAGCTCCTTCTTGGTTCTAGCCAAAATTTGTCCAAACCATTGTCTTTTCTCTGGAATCCGGCAAACAACGTCAGACGACATTGAGCACAGCTGCCCAAATTATTCTTTCACCATGTGTTAACACCCTTACAAACGCAATTCGCCAAACTTCAAACACATTCGCCACCACATGAAAGATAAGTTCATTTCTGGCCTCACCTGTTACAGCCGTGTAGCCAGATCTTCTAAGGGCATCTCCAACGGTGGTTCAAATCGTGGTTTGGATTTATTTGTTTAGACCAAACGCAAAAACATCGCTGCATCGCTGGTGTTTGTACATTTTGTTTTATACCGCATCTATTTTGCATCATTTCAGAACTTATTTAAGCTTCTAAGTTTCTTACTGAACGCACTCTTTAAAAATTTAATTTTATGAACTTCGGAATATCTATGAAGATTTGGTGGGAGTATCTATAATGAACATGCAAGAAGTTGATTCAAAAAGTTGAATAAAATAATTGGAAGTTTCCAGATAATCATGAAGTTTGCTCGCTGTCTTTCGAGAAGAGAAATGGTAGAACTTTAGAGAAGTTCATTGAATTGCCGAAAAATTATTAACGTTTCTGGAAACTTGGATGAACTTCCAAAAAGTTTGCTGATCGTCCATGGAATAGGAACAACTTTCTGGAAATGAAGGGAACTTAGAAAATCAGTTTTCGCTTCCCAGAAGTTGTTTTATCTTCCAGCAGGTACATATTCTGTGATAAAAAGCAGAATATCATATTTAAATAACTTACGAGAAATTGAAAAAATCAATCTTGGAAGCCATGGAATTTCTGTGGAATAGTTAGCATTACCGAGATGTTGTTAAACCGTACAAGAACTTTTCATGATCTCCAAGTTTTGGTTTTGGTTGAGTTCGAAAAACTATCGAGTAGGAAGAAGTTTGAGTTCTCCTTAAAACTTAAATACCCTGAACTTTTGGGATGTTTTCGGAACGATTGAAAACATTCTCGATCACCTGGAAAGATCCCTGAAGTTCTAGGAAACTCCCCAAACTTATGGAAAAAATCCTTTTAATGTTTCCTAAACTTTTCGAATGCTCGAATGCTTAGAAAGTTTCCTGATCTTCGGGGGAGTTCCATGATCTTTGTGAACATTTCCTTAAGTTTTTTGAATTCATGAGAAACCCTCAACTTCAAGGAAGTTTCTTGAACTCCTACATATTCGCTGAACTTCTAAGAAGTTCTGTATATGTCTAGCAAGTTTCATGAAATTTTAAGATGTTCACTAAATCTCTAGGAAGATCCGCAAACTCTTGAAAAGCTTCATGAATTTCTTGACTGTTTTTTATTGGAAGTTCTCTAGTTTTCTGAAAAGTTCCTTGAATTTTTGGGAAGTTCCCTGAACATCTTGAGTAGTTCTATGAACTTCTGAAAAAATACCTAAAATAATCTGATAAGTTTTGTAAGCTTTTGGAAGCCCCCTGAATTTCTGGATAGTTATCTGAACTTCTGTGAAGAACCCTTTACTTCTGGAAACTTCCCCGAACTCGTGGAAAGGTCCTTGAATTTGTGGACAATTCCCTGAATTTCTAGGAAACAATCTGAATTTCAGGAAAGTTGTCTGAACTTCTAGGAAGAACTTTGACATCAGGGAGAATAGTTAAACCTCGGGAAAGTCTAAGTCAAATCTAAAAAGTATACCGAGCTTCTGATAAGTACCCTGAGTTTCAAAGTGCACTGAATTTACAAGATTTTTTTCGAACTTTTGGGAGATAATTTTTGTTCATCAGTTTCTTAACCTTTTCCGATATTAGGGCCGTAAGTCTTAAGGACAGAAAAAGTCCTCAGGGTCACCAACCCCCGAGTTTTCGTCGAATGAACTAGCTGAGGACATACGCCAACATCCGTTAGGCTGCAGTGCACCTATGTAACACTAAGGCCAACATATGCAGCTGCATCGCAACCGCTGGAAAAAGTCATCAGTTGACTCTATTTGTCACATAATGTCTAGGATCATATTCCTGGGCATGTTGAAACGTCGCAAAAAGTGCTTCTTGTCATAGGTTGGCATGGCGCTATCTATCACTATCAGCACTATCTAATATCGTTTAAATGAGATGCATGCATTCACCCACTCACCACCATTCAAACCAATCCATGGTAAAAAGTTTGCGAAAAATCCTCGGTTCTGAAAAAACCAAAACTTCTGATCTCTAGATATTGTATGATTGACAAAATGATAGGTTGGTCTGTTTTAGCTGGTTCTATTTAAGTTTGCTGATGCAAATCAAATATAAAGATGTTAAAATAGACCACCGCTGAAGATGGTCTAAGTAAATGACAAAAACGCTACTCAAATCATTTGAAAAAGGTATGAGTATGGTTCCTTCCATATGACAAAAATTTCCATTCTGCATTTCCCGGTTTTCCCGAGTCTGAAGCCACCCTGTAGTTAGAGACTCAGAGATAAATATGATTCATTTCTATTTAAAGTATTGTGAAATCCCTATTTGAATCCCAAAACAATCAATACTGGCATTATCAAAATCAAGAGCTGAATGCTAAATTTATAACAGCTTCTAGTATATATTTTTGAAACTCTGAAATCTAAGTCCGTAATGCCCCGTTCTTACTACAACTTATATTATGTGATACAGAGTATCTTGATTTCAAATAAGAGGTACATTATTTCCAGAGAAAACTAGATGTATACAGTGTGTCTCACAATAGATTTCGCTTTTTTACAGTCATGGTTTTTTTTTCAGCTGGGTAATTTTAACAGCGGAATTGAATAAACCCGTTTAAGGTGTATTCCTTTGACAGCTTGTCGCTGAAGATAAAAAAAAAGCGATTCCGTTTGTTTATATTTATCAGCTACCATGGAAGCCATACGGGAGCAAGTTTTTAAATTACATTTGCAAAAGCTTTGACCGTGTCAAATATTCAATAGCATTTAGCAGTTCGGAGTGAGTAAGCGTTTTGTTTTTTGGCTCCTGGAAACGGTTCACGGAAACTGGAAATTTCAATATTCAACACAAAGGAGGTGCCAGAACGAGGAAAAAGATCAAATGTGTGAGGGAGCGAATAAGACGTAATCCGGCCGTATCTGGTCGTAGACGGAGCAAACAATTTCAAATGCCCCCTGCTTCAATGAACAGGTTCCTCATGCATAATCTGGAATGCAAACCGTACAAGGAACAACGGGTTCACGGGTTGACGGAGCGTCAAAAGCAAGCCAGTGTCCAAAGAAGCAGAATTTTTTTGGTTCGGCACGGGGACAGCGAGATTTTATTTTCGGATGAAAAGCTCTTCCTCCTTCAAGACAATCATAATCAACAAACTGATCGTGTGTATGGCAAAACTCTTGCCAATATTCCAAGAGATAAACTAGTTGTAGAACGCTATCGGAATATACCGAAAATCATGGTATAGGGCAGGGGTGCCATTATGCCAGATTTATCTGGCACTGCCAGACTTTCTATCAACAAAAAGACAAAAAGAGAAACCCTACATAATGCCAGAGTTTTTGAAATTAGAACAGATTAAAAAAAAGCATCGTTCAATCCCACTCCACTAGAGCGTTAAGTGATTTACGTGACGGCTCATTTATAATCCAGGTTTTTCATGTGCTCATTTTATTTTCAGTGGTGAAAATAACAAATTAATGAACCTTGATGTATTTGTGTGAACAAGCTTTACCCATTACGTTTTCACGCGGTTTTGATTTTTATTTTGTTGATTCGTTTGCGCTATCATGTCACTTTGTCATATTGAAGCTGGATTCCGCCAAATAACAAGTGCAACTAAGGTACTCCGTCAAATATTTGGTCAAATAAATGTCAAATATTTGGCATTGGTCAAATCTCGAGTAATTCATGTTAAGGGCCGATAAGCCATTTGTTAACAATGACTTTAAATGTCGATTTCTTTTGATACTTAAATCACTCTCATGAAATGAAAGCAGCATTTGGTAGAAGTATGTTAGTTCTACCATATAAAGTAGTTGGATATAGTGGGATTCTCCTGATTCGTGAGATATAATTGTTTAAAGTCATTGTTTACAAATGGCTTTTAGGCCCTAATCATGAACTACTCGAGAAATAGTCTAATTCCACGCTTGTCTGTCACTGAAGTATGCGAGTTTACGAGTCGAAAAATGACTCCTTTTGGGACAAAATTTGTAAAGGGCCTATCAACATTTGTTAAACATCTTGGACCCTTTTCAATTGTTAGTCCAGATTTTTACATTTCCGTATAATGCCAGGTTTTTTATTTGTGGAATGCCAGATATTTTTCAAAAAACTAATGGCAACCCTGTTATAGGGCGCCGTTTCACGAAATGGAAAACTTCCTCTTCTTTTCATAGAACCTAACGTAGAAATCAACGCTGAATATAACATCGAGCAGGTTTTGAAGAACCATCTGCTTTCTCATGCTTGAACGCTGTATGGGAATACAAAATATTGTTTCCAACAGGCTCCAGCTCACAAGGCAGAGAAAACACAAGCGTAATGCGCGGAAAATTTTCCCGATATAATTACGAAGAATGGCCTGCATCTTCACCGGATCTCAACCCACTTGACTATTTTGTTTGAGGTTATATTCTTCAAAACATATAGGCCCTACAAAAGGGCTTACCTGAGATCGGTTCAAGAATCATTTGCGTGAAATTATCAACGAAAAGGCGAGAGATTTGATTCGAATTGAATTAATATGGTTCATTTCTAAAACACGTTTATTTCAAATGAAAAATAAATGCTATGATTTGGTTGATTTGTTTTGCTGTGATCCCATTTTGTTTTGTTTCACACCTATTGTGAGACACCCTGTAAATGCTGATATCAAGCAATTCTATATCACGTAATATATGTTAAGAAGAGGATGGGGTGTAATTCTTTGAATAATGTCCACTAGACTTAATTCTGGGATTTGAAAGCCATCAATTTACATAATCGTTGTCTTAAGTGTTTTAGCAATATCTAACCTTTTTTACATCAGTCAGGCAGTAAAAAAAATATTTTAATTACTCATCAGTTGAACGAGAGTTGTAACTGTTCAAAAACCTCACACTTTAGTGTGACTCTCACAATTTTCAATATTTTTGTTTATGACACCTAATAAAGAAAAGAGAAACGTAGTTCTGTGTTAATTTTTTGTTTTGGACGTGAAACCTTCTATAGATATTTATCACTTGAAACTTTTTTTCCAGAGGATGTATGCTTTATGAACCTCAAATTATAGCAAATTAGTAACATCCATCGCAGTGACCGTTGGATGGGTTCGAAAAATGCCACAAAATCTACCGAAACATTCTAAAGCTCTAACTAGCCCCCGCAATGACTGAACGAATAGACCTTTCATCCTTTCCAATTTTTTCTAGAAAACATAAAAACTATTCTGCCCTGCTTCCCAAAAAAAAGTTCGAATAGTATAACTCGCCGGTAAATCCCAGCACAGCAGAGGAAGCCTGAACTTGATGGGAACCACTTCGGACAAAAACGAGCCTGGTAACTAACGATTCAACAAGTTTGGGGTTTTGGCACACTTTTTCCCCCACTCTCTTCATCTTGTTCTTCTTCTGGTTGCCACTCTTTACTTTCGGGAAAAGAGAGCTAAATAAATACCTGGTTGGGTGCACAAGGAGAATGGCCAGCCCGGTTTGCATTTTTGTGAATAGCAACACGTACTTACACACATTTGTACCGAGGTTTATTCAATTCCCGTGCGCTGGTTGTTTGCGAATGTTAATGTTTAGTCAGCATTTACATTGCCAGCTGGTTGGTTAAAAGTTGCCAAATGCAGCTACCGATGGCACAATTGTAAGGATTTTTTTTCTCTCTCACATGGTTTGCTTGCATCGCTACAAAATGCTTTCATGTGCAGTGTGCTACGTGCTTTTGACAGAATTCCAAAAACCATGTTAGCTTTGCTTACACTCAGATTTACACGCCAACTTGCATTATCCTAACTTCCCGGACTATGGTTGCAATGTTTGACTGCCATTAAAATGCAACTCCAACTTGTCAAAATTACCATTTCCGTTTGTTATACTTTCACCGCCGCACTGAATGATTCATTCATTTCGTTTCTGTACAAAGATAATTGAAATTCATCATTTCTCTCGTTGCCCGGAGAGCGATAATCCGAGACGGTCCCCCGCTATCCTTCTTACCTTCCACCCCTCTCCAGCAGGGAACTGAGCTCCCGACGCGCGTCACACGTACTATCGCGAATAATAAATTCAGCTGAAATATTACACACTGTCAGAAGTGCTTATAGCCAAGTTTCGGTATTAAATTGTAGAACCACGCTGCGCTGCCGTCGCTCGGTTCGTTCTCTACGAGCAGCCCAGGACTTCTTCGCGCTTCGGGATCGGCCAACGTGGAAGCAACACACAACTCCCTGTTGTGAGAATAAGATGCCTTTTAAAATTATTAAGGCGTAAGAAAAATGAATATTCAAAAGCGAAGACGCTTCTTGCCCCGCGGAGCACCGAGCTTTCGAAACGAGCGGAGTATCTCGCCCGAGACAATGCACTGTGGGGTGAATTTTCTTGTGCAACAAAAGATTGTGCAATTTCAGCCACCCCCGTGCAATATGCATTCGGGTGGATTTGGAAGCGAGCTCGAGAGGTAATCAGTCTATGTTGGGGTGGATTGCGCTTCGGGCATCGTCGTTTTCGTCTTCGTCAAGATGCGTGGATTATGTGGTATCCATGAGTGGATGAAAGGTTGAACGATGGGGGTGAGTTAATCTTGTATGTGAGGTGCATTGTAGAAGTGTGGTGGGAGTATGTTGGATTAGAATTGTGGAACAAGAACATGATTAAAGAACACGTTCGAATAAATTATGCAAACTTTGATGTGCAATTGTCGGGAACAGGATGATGATGATGATGATGGTGATAGTTGATGGTACCGACCTTAAGAGGAACGCTGATCACAACTGATGCATGAGTTCTTAGGCTTATTGACTGCTTTTCTGAGGAATACACAATACCCCGGACTGGTGAGCTAGATTTGCATTGAATGAGACATACTAATGAAATCAATAACTTGAAAGTTGTAATGATAATTATGAAATTTATATTGCTGTTCCTAACCATACACGATAGTATTGAAAATGTAATAAATAGCACATAAAATACATATTAGTATATACACTTTCATCATTTGTATCAACTCACCTAAAACGAAGTGAATTCGAAATATTATAACTCTAAATGCTGACAACCTAGAAAGTTAGATTCTTTAGCAAAGTTGTTCAGAATATCAAGGGTTTTTGGCAGAGGCCGAGATTTTCGCCTACTTGAGAAGAGAAACGTCCTTTTTCACCCGCTTGGTTAATCAAATGAGAATGTGAGAAGCGAGAGACAGCAGTTTTTGCGAGAAGAGCAACGGTGATTTATAATTTTCGGAGAGAATGAGTAGCTAATAAATCGTTTCTTTTCCAGTGAATCCTAGATGGCGATAATTATTTTTTACTTACTTTTTAACACCTGAAAATGCACCAGTGTTCATGCTTGTTTTATTCTGACATTATAATTCTATAATGATGGTCCATGGCGGTACCAGTGTGCACCGATTTGGCCTTATTTTCGGTTTTTGCTCCTCGTTTATGATATAAGCATGTTTTCAGTGAAAAATGTGACATGAGAAAATATGTTCGTTGAATTTTAGAGAGAGATATTTTCGTATATGCAGGAGAGAGGATAATGAATTATTGGCGAAAAAGGAGAGATGCAAATATGAACGGTTCGCTACTCACCGACAACCTGCTTGAAAGAGAGCATTGTTTTCACCCAGTTGAGTGAGAATTTCGATCTCTGGTTTTTGGAAGGTGAGAGTTAAGGGTGTACCGTTTGAAATCCGCACACACAAAGTTCATTCTCAAAATTTGGGGTTTTCTCCGATTATCACCAAATTTTCAGGAAGTAAAACAAAAACAATTTAAGTAAGTTTTGGTCTAGACTTGTACCTCAGCGATAAGATTCTGCACGTCTTCAAAAGCGACAGTTTTTTGCATATTAATCCATGCTCTATCCGTTTAAGAAGGTGCCCCTTCATAATGGCCCACTATTTTTCTATAGAGCGCAGTTCCAGAGTTTTTGGAGGGTTCAGATCTTTTGCCACGAAATCTACATCATTTAAACAAAATCTGTTCGGTTAAATTTCAAACAGCTGAAAAATTTGGTAAATTTAAAAATAATTCTTAAAAATTTAAGAAAACATAAAACTCTTTCAAGAGGTACATAGAATGCTTTATTCCAACATTATCTTTTGATAGAAACATGTAACACTTTTATTATACATTAATTGTTATGTTATATATTCTCCGTGCGAGGAGTAACGAACTTTAGTGATCGTCAGTCGGTGCGAATCAAAACAAACCCAAAAAAGGAGAGAGTTCCTCTCCCATGTGCGCATCAGTAAACAGAGTGCACACAATAGATCGCTAGAATAACTATACAAGCCACAGTGGTACATGAGCGTCTTCCAACCGGACGTTTTTGCCTGTTGAAGTGGCGGACTTAGTCCGTGCTTCGACCTACCCCGCAGTGGGATGTTAGGCAAAAATGTCGTTGGTTCGAGTACCACTGTACACATGCCCTTTTCGCTCAATTTTCCTAAAACATCTGCTATATTTCCAAGCCTGCCGCACACTAGCGGAACTATCAAAACTTTCTCTTCATATCTTTCATTCTAGCCAAAAACATTGTTGTTCACTCTTGGTGCCTCATGGTGATGAGCGAACATCTCCTTCTACATCACTTTTATTATGTTCCTTACATTTCATGTGCTGATGATTCAAAGTTTTCCGAATTTTTTAGCAGTTTGAAAACTCAGTACAAATTTACCGACCTCAGTAAACAAAAACTAAGTGTGTTCGCCTTATACAACTCTAACACGTCCTTCGTGTAGTGGCATGATGTCAAATTCAGCCAGAAAATCGTCAAACCGACGCGACGTGAACCTTCAGAAGAGGGACACTCTTCCAAATACACCGGTCTATTTATGGTGCTGGCGGGAACGAAAAGTGTAGGCCGCCTTCCGCATTTACAAATCGCATGCCAAGTTAAAAACTTCTTGTTGAACTTCGAATTCTACAGTTATCCTTGGCAGTCGAACAATTCAGTTATCCTTGGCAGTCAAACACATGTTTCCTGAAATCTGGTTGAAGTGCGCCTTCACATATGTCTCGTCATCCATTTTGCAGCAGTGTGGTTTCGTTAACTTCTGGTCGTACAGCTTCCGGGCAGGGCTTTTAGCGACCGACTTGTGAACCTTTAACATACGTCGTTCAGCTTGAGTTTTGGTATTCAGCACGAAAGTCTTGCTCACATGCAACTTTTTAACCAAATCTCGAACTAAAGCGTTCGGTTTCCGTTTAAAAGCCCAATCACGCGTTTGTGATCGGTCTCGTTGACCTCACGGATTTTGTTTCCCGGATCTTTGCTTTCGATCAGTACTCAGAGGTTCTACGAACCATTTTGAGATACCAGACACCATGAAATTCGATTCCTAACTTTTTTTTTCCGATGGCACGATGCGACAGATTCTTGTTTCAAAGTACTCCTGCAAAACTTTTTCGCGAACGCACTGTTCTTTTGTCGCCATTTTGAAAACTTTTGCCAATCTGATGAAATAAACAATTCACTTTAAACTATGTCTACGCAAAATTTCTGTTTATTTTACCCAACGGATCAAAAGTTAGTGCAATTCGAGTGTGAGAGGATTTTAAACGGTACATCTTTTATGTCGAATTGAGCTTCACATTTCTAAAAGCGTGCTGGAATGGTATGAGACTAATTCGGTGCATTTTGTTTTCAATGACTGACATGAATCGATAAAACTGCCCTGAACTACGTTCAAACGAAACTTTTTAGGCAATGATGAAGCGGGAACTCAGAAAGGCCAAGGAGAATGTAAAGGGTGCAAATTATATGCGTAGGAAGCGGATAAAAAAAATTATGGATAGCATGAAGTGTAGAGAATTTCACCTATCAATTGCAATAATTGATCTACGTTTTGTAAACTGAGCTTAATTAAGCCTATCGACGTTCAATTTCGGACACATTTCTTTCAGTGTAGATTTAGAATTATTTCACGAATTGCTGAAACGTTTCTTTTAAATGACAGTTGCAACGCTCTACCTTATTTCGTGGTACAACATGTTTATGTTTACATTCTTGTTACATACAGTAAAATGGCGTCTAACGGCAGCAAAATCCGAATTTATCGTTTCGCGATCTTGCCAAGAACCTAAAACTACTAAAGGTACCATCTGTTTGCAAATCGTTTGACCAGCGCTTGACCGTGGATCGGAAGGTTGTAAGTGGAACAAATAAAAAAGTATGATCCCGACTGTTCATTTGTCGGGATAATACTTTTTGATTTGTTTGATTTGATTTGCAAACAGGTGGTGCAAAGAAGGTGGTAGCCATTAATGAGAAAAATCCCATTTTTTGCCCGAAATATGGCTCACACGTACAAAAATTGAAGCAGAAGCAAGGACTGAAGGCGTACAAATGTGCATAACCGTGATGACTAGTAAAACTCCACTGCAAAAGCCGTACTAAGGAGATATGCACAATTTTTTTGCAAAAATTTTCTTATATCATAATGGACGAAGAAACATACATACTCTAAGACTTCAAACAGCTTACAGGTCTGGCTTTTTACACTGCAATGCAAAGAAACGTCTTGTCCGAGCATTTCCGTACAAAGAAGGTGTCTGAATTCTCGAAGAAGTATTTGATTTGGTAGGCCATATTTACTCAACCCATAGTTAGTGCGGTGAAAAGGAAACCTCAGCATAAACTTGTTTCGCATTGTCCTTGGTTGGACAATGATGTTGATTTGTTGCAGGATTTTTTCGCAGTCGCTTCTTCCTTGTAGAGTATCTGCGATACGTAAGGCTCTACAAACGTCTCTACGGACTCGCAGAGGCTCCATGTTCACTAATTGATAGCGACTTTTGAGGTTAGGAAGACGAAATGTGTCTCTCCAAGGTAGTCTACGGATCCCGAACCGTAGAAAACGATGTTGAATACATTCGATTCGCTCGGCGCCATAATTATAGTTCGGGCTCCAAACTGCTGAACAGTACTCCAGTGTAGATTGTACGACAGAAAAATAGAGCGGCAAGTTTAGCGATGTCAATATCTTCAGCTTGTCGAAATCTGTGTAGATCACGTCCGTTTGGCATCGAACAGTCATACTATCAGTGATGTATGACGTTAGGCACAATAGGTTTGTTGTTGTGGATTGCCCAATTGAAAACCCGTGCTGATAGGCACTCAAAAACTGCTAACAATGTGCAAAAAGAGAGTTTCTTACGTCCAGTTCAAATAGCTTCGATACGGCGCTTAACGTTGTGATTCCCCTGTAGCTAGTCGCGCCTCACTTGCTTCCTTTTTTAAATACCGAAGACATGTATGCCGTTTTCCAGCAAAAAGGAAATATGCCGCTAGAAAGGGTCAGCTGGAATATCTGATGAAGTGGACCCAGAAGATAGTCCATATTCTGTTTAAGAAAAACGGACGGAACACCATCAGGCCTGGGTTTGAACGATGTTTCTAGAAGTGATGCAGCTGTCAGCTCTACGGAAGTCATATGATGCAGAAACAAGAGTGCCAACGAAGTCTCGAGCAACAAAATCTTCGACGGCAACTATAAGAGAAGGGTGGTGAGGAACATCCATAACTAGAGGAACGGGGCCGGAGAGATGACAGGAGCGGTATCTTGACCAGATCTAGATCCTGGCAGAGATCTAGAGAATGGTTGTTTTCATTCAACACGTCATTAACTTGCGGTAGAGTAGAAGACTCCAACAACAATCACTTCATCATTGAGGGTAGCCTTATCCGAAGCTGCAAAGATAGATTGACAATCCCAAGTAGCACATTTGTTGCCATTCAGTTGAGGTAACATAAATATAACTTGCTAAGTCATAATCAAGTTACTACAACTAATTACAACTAATACAACTAGTGTGCTACTTGGGATGTACATCATTTAATTCCAAGTCTCGAACACGATCCGGAGGATTGTACACTGCACAGAAAAATAGTTTATGGCCTCCAAGCTGAATTGCTACCCCAACTTGTTCCACGGAGATCCAAGAATCGTCTTCAACTGTAATTGATTTCAGCCTGGAACTAACTGCAATAAGAGCGCCACCGCCGGTCACTTTCCTACTATTGTTTATGTTCCGATCGCAGCGGAATACTTCGTAACCATCTCCAAAAACATAACTTGAAACAGTCCGAGAATCTAACCATGTCTCTGTCAAGACTATATTGTCATAGCAATGATACATGATCGCTAACCGATAATCATCCATTCCACCAACATTCTGGTAGTAGATGACAATATCCGAATTAGTCCGAAGGGTAGTAGCACTGGGAAAGGAAATACCATCAGGGCGGGAGGTGTCCGTTGGTTTACTGACAATACTAGCCGTTACTCGGAATCCAGAAGACCCCGTTTCCCAACATAACCGCAGGGCTGGCACGGCTGCTGGTCGCTGGCAAGAAGGGCTTGACTGCATTGAGCGGAATAGGAGCTCTCTCAAGACTGGCGACTACAGTGCGTCCCCCCCAATAGTATCCCGCTTGCAAACGTTGATCGAAGGAGATGACCTGAAACCGACGAACAAATCAGACAACGAAATGTCCGAAAACACAGCGTAATTGCCTGTAGTAGACGTTCGGAAGATCCCGTCTCCCAACTCAAACGCAGGGCCGGGACGATTGTTACCGAACCATTATCGAATCTTCGTACTGCGCGTTCGATTTGACTAGTTTCTCAATTGCATCCGGTTTCACACTAGGGTGAATTCGAGAGAGATACAGCCAGAACATCTCAGCAGGCTCGGGAACGGTAAGCTCAGTGGAATCAGAAACCACTTTAGTGCCACCAATAAAAGATTTGCTGATTGACAGGCCGTCTTTACGTCGCCGTTCCAATGATGGCTGACAAGAGAGATTTCCAGAATCTAGAATGGCAGCAGTAGATGGCGCGATCTTTTTTGCTTATTGGTCAATCTTTTCTCTTTTCTTAGCCATTTCATGGCTCGCAATTTCCTGCTTTTCAGTAATGCAATTGATAACACTACCAAAAGACGAGACATACACATTAATGATGAATTTTCACGGTAAACCTCTCTTCTCGCTTACGACCAACGTATTTATGTTAATGATCACAACCGAAAAAAAAACAAATTGTTTTTTTTTCTCCGTGTAGACTTGCCACTATGGACCGATGGAGCTGGATTCAGCAATGTGTCAATGATCACATTGAATGATCACGACTATATAGTGTGCAACCACAATAATACGGCAGGCAAAACTAGATGTCTGGTACAGCGAAAAAATTTCATCAGTTTCACTAGGCGGAATATAAACAATAATGACGTTTCTCACAAAAAAAATCACAACACAAGCAGCATAAAAGCAAATGGTACCGATGATTTCAAGTCACGGCGGGCATATCTGTGGATACCGTACAAAACCTGATGGCGGGTGTACCACAGAAAGTTCGAGAAGTTTGCAGGAAGAAGAATGGTGTCCGAAATAGAACGGCGACATGCTTTACGTGTATTAAACTGCCCTGCAAAATTCATTTTCAAAAAACTTCCATTTGCCTTTCAAACTACATTTAATTTTCAGTGCACACAACCTGTTCCAACAACCTGAATATCAGTCATACAAAGTGAAATCATTCTCGGTTTTGCCTTCTCAGCACAGGTTTTCGACCATTAAGTATTGATTTCTAAAAATTCTCAATTGGAATGACCCATTTCCTTTAAAATCTCAACCCTCACGACTTTCATCTTGGTATCGTTTCCTATCGATTGGGAATAGTTGACAAGTTGTTGCCCAAAACGCCACCACCACCACCATCGGATCAAAAAGTAAAAGGATACAAAACATTAAACCGGCTTCCGCCCTAGTCGGTGCCGTTGGGAAAATAATCTCCGTCGCAGCAGCTGTTTAGGTTCCTTTCATGCGAAAAGAAGAAGAAAAAAACGACACTTTCGCCTTTATTTTGTCTTCCTGAATAGAATAGGTAGGGTATCGCCGGATTCTCGGATTACGAATGCTTGCGTGAATTTTAAGCAGATCTATTATGTATTCCTCGCCTGGTTGGATGGGAGTTCCACTCTGTGAGGTTCGAGAGGCTTGCTGCCCGCATTTTCTTGCGTTCGCTTTCAAGATAAAGATAGAATTCGAACAAGCCCAAATGAAGAATTTATACGATTTCAATCTCTTTCGCTATCGGTCGGTTTGCTGGGCCAGAGTGCGATGATTCAAAAGGAAAGCAAATTTGGACGTCTATCTGTTGCTGTTGGACGCAAAATTTTGCCCATGCCATGAAGATCCGGAAAGGGGTAAGACAGAAATTGTTCAATGACTGTGTGGAAAAGCCAGGGATTGGATCAGCGATTGGAGTGTACGGGAGTTGGATTGAATTGGTGCTTGATGCTGTGTGGATTTGTGAATGATGTAATATTATTTTTAATTGCAGTAAAACTAAATTATAAATTATATAGAAGTAAATTTTTTGGGCATTTAATGTCAGCTAAAACATATAGACTTTATTTAACAAATAAGTTTCATCTATATTTATAAAAATGTATGTTTGTTTGTTAGTGACGCTAAAACTCGAGAACGGCTGAACCAATCTTGGCGGTATCTTGGAATGATTTGTTCCTTTTTATCCAACAAAGGTTCAGAAGAAAAGAAAAGTTGGAAAACATTTAAGGAAAAGTCGGCAAATTAAAAAATAAAACAAGGCATTTTTCCATTACAAAATCTAATTTTGTTTGTATAAATCAAATGTTGTTTGTCAAAAATGCAGGAAAATTTCAAATAAATGATTTTGAATACAATACATTCAAATTTCTTCAACTTCAAACTAAGCAAACTTCAAAAAATACCCAATTTCCAACAATTAGTTGATAGAACATCTTCAATTCAGATGCCAGTGCTAAATTGTCACATTGAAAATGCACAAAACGTTGTTGTTTTGGAAAGTTTCTTCATGATATCTTACAGACCTGTAATCAACTCATTTCGGTCCGGCAAGACATCATAAAAAAATCAACAATTTTTCATGCGTTTTTTTTTGCTTATTTATTTTCCGTCGGCCTATTTCCTCACGTGGTGACAATCACCGACGCCAGGGAGACGGCTCCACCTCCTGGACCCTACCTAACGACTCATGACTATAAACCGGGACCAACGGCTTTACTTCCCTTCCGAAGGAAGACGTGACCAAGATTTTTTCGCCTCAGAAAAACCACCGACGTCGACTGGGATTGAACCCAGACCCACTGGGGTGCCAGTAGCAGTCACGCTTACCACAACACCACCGACGCCGGCTTTTCATGCGTTGGAACTTCAAAAAAAACAACTTCAGTATCCTAACATAATACACCAATTAAAATGGCCAATTGATCACAGATTATCAACAATTTGAAATGACTGCCGATTGTCATACTTTAAAAAGCCAAAATTGAAAATATCCTAGTTCTCCGGTATGACAATCGACTGTCACTTTCAGATTCACGACGAAGGACATTCATGCCATTTAAAAAAAAGCGATGTAAATATCGAATAGCGATTTATTGTGTAAATCGATTTTAAAGATATTGCAAGCGATAAAGTAATATTAGACGGAACGAAGTCCGTTGGGTCAGCTAGTTTTTTATATAAATTGAACAATACTATTCTTTTCATCTGATCATTGTCAGATTTGCTCCAATTACCGACTATCTTCTTGGACAGGTTGGAAGCATATTCATTGTCTACTTTTGGACTTTTCCTAATTTAACTAGTCCAAGCATTTCGTGGGTTTTTGTTTACTCCAAATTTATACTAAGAAAGCAATATTCTGCAATGTTAATATAAGGAGACAGTTAATTGATTTCCGTTGCTTCACACCTATTCGAGCCACACCTAAATTCAAGTTACATCGTTATATTAGTCATACCTGTAAATGATGCAAAATAGCCGAAACTGGAAGTATTGAAATCATTCGATATGCAATATTGATAAAAATTATTTTGTTAATTAGCATTTTTTAAATAAAATTTCAAATATCATTCAAATTAAAATATAAAAGATGATTTAAATAATAAAAATTAAAATATTATAATAAAATATCTCGGATAGTAAAAATTATTACATACATTAATTGTTATGTTATGTATTCTCCGTGCGTGGAGTAACGATTATGATGTAAAAGGGGATGTTCGCTCATCACCATGAGGCACCAAGAGTGCACATTAATGTTTTTTGGCTAGAATGAAAGATATGAAGAGAAAGTGTTGAAAGTTCCGTCAGTGTGCGGCAGGTAGGAAATTGAACAGATATTTTTTTTTATTGGTAACTGAGCGTAAAGGGCATGTGTACAGTGGTACTCGAACCAAAGTTACATCCCACTAACATCCAAAATTCAACCTACCCCGCAATGGGATGTTAGGCAAAAATTGACGTCTTTGGTTCGAGTACCACTGTACACATGCCCTTTTCGCTCAGTTACCAATAAACAAAACATCTGTTCAATTTCCTACCTGTCGCACACTGACGGAACTTTCAACACTTTCTCTTCATAGCTATCATTCTAGCCAAAAAACATTAAGGTGCACTCTTGGTGCCTCATGGTGATGAGCAAATCTTCTTTCATTTGCATCGGCTTTCCAGCATTGTAAAACATCTTCTGGTTTCCAAATGAAAAACCACTATCAAATTTTATTAGTGGCCCCAAGGCATCCTTACTGTTGGTTTAAACCGGTCAAAATCGGCTTTTCAGCATTATTTAAAATCACTTTGTTTTCCCAATGAAAAACCTCAATCACACTTTGTGAGTGGCCCCAATAGCAAACTTACTGTTGGTATAAATCTGTTCAAATTGCAAATCGGTACTAATTTTAGGAAATTTCACTTGACAGCTTATTGGTAACCAAAACGAACCCTGATGCCACTCAATCCTGTTATCCAAAATCCCAGCGATTTCTCGTGGAAATGCAGTGGACTCCACGGGTTCCAATAAAGCGAGTATAACATCAAAACATTCCTACCCTGTCCTTACTTGACTTGTATTCGGACGGGGACGGACGCGCTATTGCCGTTGTTTGAGATCACCAGTTTTTACACATTGAAGATGTTTGCTAGTCGCAAGCATCATCTGTTGGTTCTCTGTGTAATAACAGCTGATCTGGCAACATCGGAGTAGCAACCTCGGGCGGTCAATCATGCTCATGTTCATTTGCAAGGATGAAATTTGAATCTTGAACACATTCTGCAAGAAAACGAAATCTTCCATTTAGTGATCGTTTCAGTAAAACTGAGTGTTGAAGTTGCTTAGTAGCACGTCATTGTTTTAGTTGAATTAAAAATAATAGAATCCTAATTTTTTAAGTTCACTCGAACATAACAGTTAAAAACATTGTATCAGACTGCAAAACATTTCATGTGAAGGATGTTTTGTTAAAAATTGGTGCACTAAGTAACCTGAAAACATTTAAGTTTATATTTCTTACACAAAAATCTATGTTTTCGTTTCCTAGAGATATCATTGGAAAAAGAATAAAATTCTTTTTTGATACCTCTCTGTGTAATAAAATGCTACGAATTTCTGGAAAATTAAAAAAAAATGGTATTTTAGTTCCAAAAAATATTGAAATGAACCTCTTGCAAAATCCAAAAACTCTCACGTGACCTAAGATAAACATTACGTTTCAGTGTTTTTAGCAAGTTGAGATATTTAATACACTTATAGTGACCCCTGAAAGGCTAAAAAGTTGTTTCCAAATATTTGCATTTGCATTCTATCATATCTAGGGGTTTCCCAAATTGTTGCACTTATTCTAATCGTTAACATTTTAGAATAAGTAAACTATAAATTAGAAGAAAAATTAGTAATGTCCATTTAATTCCAACTACCTTTGCTTATCTTCGACAGATACGCGTATTCCGTCTACAATGTGCAGACTTCTTCAGTGCCTCGTACTAATAACTCGACTGGCGAATAAGTTGTCTGAATTGAGGTGAGGAGGGTACTTTTGACCCATAGCCACATGCAGAACAAAACTGGTACATACCTAACTTCGTTAGTTCCTACCTGAAGGAACGATCCGGAAAAATTGGTCGGTCTGTATTCATCGTAAACAGAGATTCGGTCCGAAGACTGACTGTCACAACTACCAACTCCAGGTATGGTTTCCTTATCAGCCGACGAGCTTCCATCTGCTCTGTTCGGATTTGTTTCCAAACGTCGCTTCTTTTTCTACCATTCAAACATCGTAGGCTTCATTTTTACGAAATGTTTGGTAGTATGTGTAATAAGAGATAATATTCTACAAAACTAAAAAAAACACCAATCTCTCAGGTTTATATCACATAGTTGCAGTCCTTCTGACCTAATAATTTCACAAAAAATTGGAGTTGAGAATTCCCAATATTGCTTATTTTATAGCTCCGTTCAAAATCGTCTTCTACCGCAACGGAATTCTACTTCTTGGCGGTCTTAGAACAAAGCTTAAACGAGATTTTTTTTTTGATAAATGTTTCTATAAACCATGACATCACACATAGTTCAAACACCATATCACTACACGAGTTATTGGATAAACTACTACTTGAAACACTTATCTTGTCACAAACTGTAATATTTGTAATAAAATATAAAATTTACTCTCAATGTTGAAATGGCTCTTTCGATTTAGTATGGGCGGCAGATCATTAATCATTAAATCCAGTGATGTCAGTTGATACTGATCGTAAAGTTTCCGAGAAATAAAAAAATAAACTCTAGCCTAATTCAATTTTGAGGGAATAGTAATAAAATGCCATTTAAATTTAACAAGTTTTGATGTAGAAGGAGATGTTCGCTCATCACCATGAGGCACCGAGAGTGAACAACAATGTTTTTGGCTAGAATGAAAGATATGAAGAGAAAGTTTTGATAGTTCCGCTAGTGTGCGGCAGGCTTGGAAATCTAACAGATGTTTTATGAAAATTGAGCGAAAAGGGCATGTGTACAGTGGTACTCGAACCAACGACATTTTTGCCTAACATCCCACTGCGGGGTAGGTCGAAGCACGGACTATGTCCGCCACTTCAACAGTTTTGATGTTTTGATTTGTATGCTTGAAATAATTGATAAGACGTTAACTTTTATTTGGAGTAAAACAAATAAAACTTCATATCGACAACATTTCCCACGACTACGATGACAACGAGATGAAAAACCAATATGTTCAAAAACAAATCATTTGCTGTGAACAAACGACAGAAATTTGCCAAACTAAAAAACGAAAGACCTCGGTTTTGCAATCAATTACGCGAAAAAAGGGCTGTATGCAGTGCTCAGGACCGAATCGGAGACTTAGCTTACGAATAGAGATCCAGATTTATTTCAAATTAACCAGCCGGACGAAAGAATCAAAGGTACGCTTTAAGTTGTTCTAATTATTTACTTTATTCATCTTACACCTAGAAGAGAGAAATTATTGTAAAAAATACAATTTGATCATGTTTTTAGATCACTTTCTCGAGGGCAGTGCAAATTCTAGCATTTCGGACTGCTTCAATTTTACCGAAGGTGTTTCAAATGCAGCGCACTCCTGTGAAGAACTCGACAAGTACTCGACCAGCTTGGCGGAGCTCCCGATAATGGATTCAGATGAATTGTGATTGCCTGATATACCACTTGACGATATGTTTGCTACCGATTGGTCAGTTCTAGAAGAAGATAAATTTGCTGGTTTGTACGGTGGACTATCTTTTATCGGGTCCCCGACAGATCCGCCTTCGTTAATACAAGAAAAAGTTTATAGTGGACAGTTCTCAGTGGGGAATCTAAAGGTGAACAGAAGATGCATGGTTTCTTCAGCGAATGTTTCTTGAAGATGCAAGTAAATAAGCAAATAAATGTTAAACAATAAAATGGAATTTTAATTACTGCCAATCGTTTATTAAATCAAGTAAATATAAAACAATTAAAATCACATAAAACTATTTTATTATTACTACAAAAAAACAAAAAAAAAAAAACAATTGATCATATGTTGCAATCGATCATTTATTCGATATTGTGTAGATGACATGATAAAATTCCGGTTCAATCTTCCATTCGATAATAAATTAGATGATCTGCACACTACCAAAATGTCATGTAAATTTTTGTCTTCT
Source organism: Aedes japonicus (assembly GCA_034211315.2). NCBI lineage: Eukaryota > Metazoa > Arthropoda > Insecta > Diptera > Culicidae > Aedes > Aedes japonicus. Next base: position 4,411 of record JASCZW010007558.1, on the reverse strand, counting down.
GAGACCGACACGTGCAAGCGGGCTTTAGCACATAAAAATGAGCTGAAAGAGATGAGAAAATAAATTCAATCGAACACATTTTTCGTTGAATTGCGTATGTGTCAGTTTCAGGAGACATAGTTTTAAACGAATACTTTCTTTACGTTCCCCGACTATTTACAAACATGAATTACGTCTCGGGTAAAATTCATAATTTCTAAGTGTGAGGTTTAACCTTCAAATTTCCGTTCATTTTTGCTACCAATACAAAGTCTACCCTGCAAACTTGAACAGGGCTTGTTTCTTCGCTTAATGCTGTATGAGCCCACAGTCATTTACTGAGAAAGTCAATACTATCATTTCTATACTGTGTGCCATTCACGAAGATGCTATATGCCTAGGGAAGCCGAGAAAATCTCCAACCCCAAAACTTCCGGGATGGATCTAGAGCATGGTATTGCCGCTCTTCTTCCTGCTGACTTAACATCTCCGCATTATTCACATCCAGTGAATGTTTGAGACATTCTTGTAATATCTAAATTAATTGTTTGCACTTAGCTTAATATTGCGCAAAGTAAATTTGAAAAGAAGAAGGTAGATGATTCACATTGATTTGAAAAATCAGCAAAGCTATTTGAAAAAAAAAAACTGCTGCATGGTGGATTTGCCTCCTATAATAAAAAAAGAATGACAGTTTTGAGTAAACAAATACCTTGCACACCTACTCTCGCATAGTCAATGATTATTATTGAACCAATACAAAAGCAATCCAGCTGGATGAATGCTTCCTCAATTCACCTTAAAACCATTATAGCGTCTAAGCTCGCTAGATGGCTGCCGCTTCTGAAACAAAAATTGCCCAGGCAATTTTACTTTCGACTCATCAAAATACCGTATTTTTTTTTAAAAATGCAGGCATATTCATAATTAACTAAATGTCGTTTTTATATATAAATGACACTTATCGTTCAATTCATTGATTCAAAATTTGTTGGATTATTTAGTATCATAATTCAAGTGATTGCAGTCGTATGCAATTGCTGATGATGACTATGAAACATTTCCAACTGCAATTAGAGATAATATATATCGTGAAACTTATCACTTGAAGCAAATCAGACGAGTCATTTGAAAGCTCGATCATGATCTCGCTGCTGATGGTTTAGCTTGAATCCTCATTCAGGCACCCGTTCTCATGGAGGGGGTATTTTTTCACTTTTACGCTTTGTGCGGATGTTCTTGTTCTTTTGCGTGGGTAGGGCAAAATTTTGAGCCGATAAAGAAGATCTGTCAGTGCAACCACCAGAGAAACGTTTTCTTTTTATTGGTAACAAATTACTCGCAGGCAGTATTGTTTTCGTAGAATGAACGATTGTTCTTTCTGTGTCAACAAATGCTTCGTGCTTTTGACAGTTGTGCGTGTGACATTAAATACGAAGGTAGCTTCTTAAAAAGTATAAATCAGTTTCGTTGCAGAAAACAAAGAATAGATTTGTTAGTCCTACCTTCGATTTCGTAATATAAACGAAAATTAATTTTCAGTGCATGCGTATATCGGCATGATAGATCCATACTCGCTTGTCAAGTAATGCCCGATTTCTATAGAACTGACAATAAAGGCGATACGGTCAAAATTTGGTCAATATCAACTTGACGTATTTCTTTCAATTTTGCATTTAAAAAACCTGAACACCCCTCATTTTGAAGGTGTGTGTGTGTAGAATGTTGCTCCTATTTTGATTTTGGAATTCACTCTTCTGTTGTCAAAATGCCGTCCAAGCAAGAAGCGCAGCGTATCAAAATTTTGCTCGCGCATCGCGAAAATCCGAGCTACTCGCACGCAAAGTTGGCAAAATCGCTAAAAGTTGCCAAATCAACCGTTACAAATGTAATTAAAGTGTTTGGGGAACGTTTGTCGACAGCCAGGAAGTCTGGATCGGGGGAAATCGAAAACCGGAAGCCGCTGAGACGACAAAGAGAGTTGCCGGTAGTTTCAAGCGAAACCCTAACCTATCTCTCGAGATGCCGCAAATAAGCTGGGTGTATCGTCTACAACCGTGCATCGAGCCAAAAAACGAGCCGGACTATCGACTTACAAGAAGGTAGTGACTCCAAATCGCGATGATAAACAAAATACGACGGCCAAAGCGCGATCCCGGAGGCTGTACACGACGATGCTGACGAAGTTTGACTGCGTGGTAATGGACGACGAAACCTACGTCAAAGCCGACTACAAGCAGCTTCCGGGACAGGAGTTTTATACGGCAAAAGGAAGGGGAAAGGTAGCAGATATTTTCAAGCACACGAAACTGTCAAAGTTCGCAAAGAAATATCTGGTTTGGCAAGCCATCTGTACCTGTGGCTTGAAAAGCAGCATTTTCATAGCTTCGGACTGTCAACCAAGAAATTTACGTGAAAGAGTGTTTGAATAAACGTCTGCTGCCTATCCTGAAGAAACACGGTTGTTCCGTACTATTTTGGCCGGATTTGGCATCTTGCCATTACGGTAAAAAGGCCATGGAGTGGTACGCCGCCAACAACGTGCAGGTGGTTCCCAAGGACAAGAACCCTCCCAACACGCCAGAGCTCCACCCAATTGAGAAATACTGGGCTGTTGTCAAGCGGGAACCTAAAGAAGACCAAAAAACTGCTGAGACGAGCAGCAGTTCAAGGCAAACTGGCTTTCTGCGGCGAAGAAGGTGGACAAGGTGGCTGTACAAAATCTGATGGCAGGGGTCAAGCGTAAGGCCCGGCAATTCGGATTTGGAAAAGCGGAAGCCTAACTGAATATTTTTCCTGAATTTTATACTAATTGAACTGGAAAAAGAAATTTAATTTGATTTTTTAAATAAACGATTTCACCGATTTACACGCGTTTTCCCTTGACCAAATTTTGACCGTATCACCCTTTAGCAATCGACATGTTTTTGTTGATTGCTTTCGAGAGCGGATGGGTAAAACGAATGACCGAGTTGACGAAATTGACGTTTGCAGCAAATCGTGAACTGGTCTATTTCAGTTTGCCTTCGCACACATGCACGGAATCGCACTCATACAATATAGTTAGTTTATGTACAGATTACGGAGCTGAAGAAAACATATTTTTGATCGGAAATAAATCCACATACTTTTAAAAAGTCTCTGAAATTGGGAACTTTATTCCATTGCTATGAAATTTTCTGAGTCTAATGCTCGTAGCTGAAGGTATGTGCCGATAGACCAGAAGTAAGCAGAGGGATTAATGTCTAAATATTGGCAGTTCTAATTATAGATTACATACCCAAAAAAAAGGGAACAACAAAATGATTTCAAGTTTTGTTATTCAGTTACGCTGTTTTCATAAATGAGGTTGTTAGAATTTAGATCGCGGATGTTGTTAAAATAACTGAAATTCTAACACAAGATTCTCTAGAGATAACAAAATTATAGCAAACTTTGATATACATATAACATAAACAAAACAAACTTTGTTACAGTTTTGTTTCGATGTAGCAAAATCATATCAGCTAGTGTTAAAATTAATTTACTTTCTTCACGCAGCTTGTGCCTCCCTGGGCATTTTATCATAATTTGTTATAAGTATGTTTTACAATTATCCAGATGAAAATGTTTTAAACAAATTTATATCATAATCAGTTAGTCGTAATAAAGTTTGTTATAATTTTGTAATTTTTATGTTATACGCTTCTGGTCGGGGACAGCTTCATAAAATGTCTCAGGTGCTGAATAAACTGCTTAAAACCCCTCCGTTCACTAGTAGATAAGGTTAGTTGCTAGTGATGGGAAGTAAATTGCAGCCACTGGTTAGGCAGTCGGTTGACCCAGCCAGTGGAGAATGCTTACCGAGTTTGTTTCATTTTTGAGACTTTTCTATGGGCTTTTGCTTGGTTTGAACTTCATATTTTTCACTAGTTCAAATTTCACCTTTTTCGTGTATAATGGTGATTCTTTTGAACGAGTTCCTTATCAAATTTTAGGGAAATTTCAAGAGTTATAAAGAGTTGACCAGAGCTCGAAAAAATTGACACCCGTCGTGAATGACGAGTGTAAAAAAATATTCAGTGCGTACAATTTTCGCTCTCCTCATTTCGATCTATCAGTCACGCAATACCTTCGTGTTTACATATTTTGCTGTGCTCAGTCATTCCGTTGTCCTTGTGTTCCAGAGAACTCATTCACACCACAGCAAAGCACATACCTGACTATTCAAGCGTCAAGAGATTTTGGTTGCTTGACTGAATGTTCTGGTAACCAGTCATTCATGTTCGCGTTCGTGAGTGATTTTTTCTGCCATAGGATTTTTTTTTCCAAATATTCCCGAACACGGCTGAAGGCAAAGTAAGACAAAAGGTGGAGCAATGGCCGAAATCGCTACAGAGTTTGTGGTTCGAGATCGAGAAAGGCATTTACAGGATCGATAGCAATACGTGGC
>JASCZW010007557.1:0-63930 GCA_034211315.2 Aedes japonicus | reverse complement strand
AAGCATGTAATAATATTGCAGGCTGCTTGGCTCAAATTTCCGGTCGACAACAAAGTGGGCGTTGACGTTGTACAGCGTGTCAACAAAAAGTTCATTCGGTTTCTTACACGCGTACAAAATTTTGGAAAATGCTCAAAATATCAAAACGCAAAGGTAATGCAATCACTTAGTCATGTATAGTATAAGAAAGTATGATATAGTATGGTATAGCACAGTATAGTACTAAATGCAAAAACTGCCATGTTTTTTAAAACGCTCATCAAAATCAGCATATTGTCATTAAATTGTTTAAAATTTGTGTATCGAAAATAGTCAGTCATGGCAAATCTCAGGCCCCTTAAAACAAACAAATTAAGGATTAATACTCTATGATTTTTATTATTAAATGTTCTTATACACATTATTAAATGTGATTATACATTTATGTTTTGCTCAGGAAGGTTTTGAGTTCTAACTTCCTTCCTTCCATCCATCCGATGAAAACCCTGAAAGAATTTTGACTGTATTAATATTTATAGAATAAAACCCCATACACATTACAACCTATATTAAGTGTTATAGATTATCTTGATATCAAATGCTATGCACATTATTTCCTGTGAAAACCAAATGTATAGATGCTGATATCAAGATAGTCTATATCACGTGATATAACTTGTAGTGGGAGCGTGGTGCAAAAGGAAAATATGATTTCGATAGTTGATTTTTACCGTTTTCAAGTGTACCGTCAGTAATGCTTGAATCAACTCCGTAGTCTGAATAAGGGATAATAAAAGGTAAAAAAAATCCGTAGTAGTAATATCCTCCTACGGAGTCTTCCTTTCCTCTTATAGTGAATTTTTGTTTTTGGCTCTGTTACTATCGATTTATAAATAGCATAGCCAGGATAATGCAAAAGGCTTACCTTCAGATATCCGGTTTCTTATATGTTACGGTAATCTGCTTCGAGCTCTGACAATGGTTTCTGAAACAGTTAGCGTGAGATGTAGCAGTCTCTATTATTTTAAATATTTTCATCTTATATAGTTTGTACTTACTAAAGTGTCCGTTATTCACAATACTCCACCGATGATTCCGGAACTCAAAAGCAAAACAAATAGTAAAGATGATGCACTCTCGTACAAATATACTCAAATTAAATGGTAATATTCACATACTTGTGTAGATTAATCCAAAATTCATTATGTGCACTATAAAAAAATATTGTGTATGAGAAACAATTGCTAAAAACATAACTTCAATTATATAACAGATGCGTCAAATTTGCGGCATTTAACATCTGTATGAAATGATAATGCTTATGCAAGATTGATTTATTCTGCCATTAGATATTATGCGTTGTATCTGAAGTGAAACATTTTACATAATCATCACGTTCAAGTCTAACGTAGCGTTTGAGTTTATGTTATCAAATGCATGCTTATGCTCAAAATCAAATGCTGCTATGTATCATTTCACACCGGCATGATATTTAATTTTGAAGGAAAGTTTCGGTTTTACAGCATTTAAAAAAAAATCATCATTCTATGAATGTGACATGATGAGTAGTTCTAAAATCATTATATGCATACTGATGTAAAACTTGACACCATCAAGACGTGTGAATTTTATGTAACATTCCAATCTGATGTATTGTCTTATGTATCTAAGCGTCATATTGATGTTGTTATATATTTAGGGTAAAGTGGTACATGTTAAAATTTGTTGTTTTTATGATGTCTTCTAATTTCTTATATAGTTGAAATTTTTATTCGGGTAGTGACTCTCCTTACATGAAGTGACTAGTCACCAGTCGCTTGATTCGCAGAACTGAGGCCCTCTTGCTATTGAAAAACAAATCTACTAGCTGATCGATCTTTCCCTACCCAACTTTTTTCTTAGAAACGTCACCAAACTAATCCCTTTTTCTTATTTCTCAGGTGCTAGCGAGCAAGTCTACAAAGCGTAGGCTATCGAACTGCAACGAAATGAGTTCTGATTCCGTTGATGTTCCAACAGAAGTTCCACCTTCTTCATCTCGGCGCCCTATGGGACAAAAAGCTTCTAAGAAAAATCAAGAAGTGAAAAGCAGTTGCGCTCAGGCAGGTTTGCAAATGGCTAAGGCCGGAAATCTGTTGGCAGAAGTGGCTAGAAAAAAAGTAATGTTAACTCGGGAACGGACAAAAGCCATCAATCGTATGGTTAATCACGCTGTAATGTCCGTTGATTTTTCCAAGCTTAGTGAAACTGCCAAGAAGTATTATGAAATGGAGCAGGAAAGAATTCTTGAAAGAACAACGGCAGAGTACGCAGAAGCAAGTTTTTTGAGTCGCAATGCTGGTAGTATTGTTGCTGACAATGCTGGTAATTATACTGCTGATAAATCAGAGAATGCTATTGGCGATTATGCAGATGTTGATGTTGGCGATGATAGAGGCGATGGTGCTTATGATTATGTTGGAGATGATGTTTATGATATAATCGAATATGATGATGAGGAAGGTGATGGTCATGTTGGTATCGATACTGGTGAAATCGATACGTTTAGTAATTGAATGGAATTCTTTTATTTTGACATGTGTTCTTTTATTCTGAATAATAAAGTAATGTAAGCAATTAAGTGTATATGTATCCGTAAATTTAAATGAAAATGTAAATGTAAGGGTCAATGTGTATGTGTGTGGCTTTAATCTTCTTCTCCCTTAGCTATCCATAGATGCTCAATCCAATTTAGATGCTCAAATGTAATGTTCCATAAACGCTTGAAAATTAACATCTGCACGATTAGAACCCATGTTAAAACTGATATTGTTTAAGTTTTGTTCAACCGATTCATCTGACCGAGCATCCGACTGACTTTCGATGATCATGTTATGCAAATAATGCAAGAATGCATGATGGTTGATAAATCTTCTTTATTCCACAGTCTAGCTGGATTCTTCAGAATAGCAAATCGAGCCATCAGGACTCCAAACGCACGTTCCACGTCTTTCCTGGCTGCTTCTTGTTGTTTTGCAAAGTGCTGTGAAGAACAGAAAACATTCATAAAATTTTAAAATAGGATGTTACCAGAAACACTCCTCCGGACAAAAAAAAATTGTTTAAATTAAAGTATGTATGATACCTTGCGTTTCTGTCCAACAGGTTATGAAATCGTCTGCACTAATGTGGAAAGAGGAGGATAGATGCCATCGGCGAGATAATATCAGTGTAAGTTCGTCCGTTTATTATAAACTGTACAGGAGGACTCCTGTACACATCCGAAAATAATGGTGATCGCTCCAACACATTGAGATCATTGGCAGACCCTGGCATGCCGAAGAATGCGTGCCAGATCCATAAATCGTACGACGCAACTGCTTCTAGTACGATGGTTGGTTTTTTTGCTTTGCCTTTGAATTGTCCAGCCCAAGTAGTGGGGCAATTTTTCCATTCCCAATGGCAACAATCCAGGGAACCCAACATACCTGGGAATTCGCGCTTTTCTCCTTCATCTAGCAACCGCTTTATGTCCCATTCATTCGGCGATCGCAAATATTCCGCTGAATATATTTGTACAACTGTACGACAATATTCCAGCATGCAGGTTCTGGCCGTTGATTCAGACATGCGAGCATATTCATCAATTGCATCAGCTGGAGATCCATATGCCAATTGGCGGATTGCTGCTGTACACTTTTGCAACGTTGTTAAGCCAAGTTTACCGGTAGCATCTGGTCGCTGCACAAAGTAAATATTTGTGCTTTCCATATCCTTAGCAATGCGGATGAAAAGGGTTCGGTTCATCCGGAATCGCCTGCGGAACTGACCGTTGGTGTAGGTACAGTTTTCGGAAAAATAATCCGATACCAACCGTTAGGCTCCCTGTCGTGCCAAGCGATCAATATTTGGTTTCTTCCCTACTCGAACTCTATTTTTTTTGTGCACTTCGCATGGTTTTAAAACCATGGATTGTGAATGCGCCAACATTTGGCTCATTAAGATTAGATCATTGTCGTCACTAGAATCCACTTCAAACATCGAAAAATTATCCATTTTAAATTTATTCTCACTGAAAAGTACTGTAAACAATTTTGACCATATAACCAGTTTTTTAGTTGCACCGGTGTAGGAAACGGTTAGTCTTATGAACACTGTAATAACAACGATCAACAAATCAAAATGAGAGCGCAGTGCGTGATCAAAATACTCGCCCAAATGACAACGACCGGTACTGTTGCTCTAATTAATGTGCTCTTTAAAAAAAATCTTCTTGGAGCTTTCCGGAAGTTTTTAAGTATTTTAGATAAATGTTGGATTAGGCTATCGTTCTCTTCCTCCATTTACAGAAACATTAATTAGTTATTGGAATAAATTTGAATTGACTTACTGTACTGTCGTTCATCTCTAGCGGTTCCTAGTGGTTCATCGATCCTTAACAGTTTTGGGTTTCCTCTGAAGGGGTGGTTTCTCTCCTCTCGTCCGGTATGTTCTCGTCTCGTCAGGTTTCCTTCAACTTCCTTGAGTCTCGTAAATTCGTCATTGATGGATTCTAAAACTTGATAGGTAACGTTAAACAATTGTTGCTACGCTGGGTGCGCGCCGCATCCTGCTGTAGATTTCCTCTTGTTAATATCTTCCACAGTTTCAACGCCAGCAGTAGAATTACAAAGCACGCTGCGATGGCGTGTACGGGTCCAATTGCCTCGTTAAATAAGGACTGCGGTACTTGCTGTTACTGCTGTTGTTGTTGTTGCTTGATTATGATTTCCTCCGATGGTTCTTTCGATTCTTTTGATCCCATATTAGATGTATCAATTCAGCGAGAACGTGGTTTAATCGGTTGAAACTGTGATTTATTCCGTATTTCGAACGTGAGTTAGGTGATTCAGTGGGGACCTGACTCGGTGGGTTGAATCCTGTGTCCGTATTTGGTCCGTCGAACGTTGACTGCGTGATTCCACAATCACTATTTTCTTAATTGCGTGATTCCACTTTTACTGTTTGATGCAAAGCTTCTGCTTTCACTGTTTCACTGTTTCACAGTTCAATTTTAGACCTCTAAAAGAAGGCTTGGCTCTGGCCACTCGTCACGGTTAGCCATGTAGTGTATGTAAAGGTCTTTCAACAAAGTAATACTCACGGAGAAGGCTAGTATGCGAATGATTTATTTTTTTCCATCATATTGGTGGAGCAGCCTGGAAGACCGTTCGTGATCAAGACACAAAGTCCAAATCAACATCGCAACCGCTGACATAGCATAAAAGCGGTTGGCGACCACCATGCTTTAACCTCATGGTCCGTCGCGAATTCGATATGTTTGTTTTATCGAATTCGCACCGTTGCATTCAGTTAAAGCCAGTGTTGCTAAACATTGGGGAATAAACCACAACAGTGCTAATATCGACATTGGTACCACGAACAGGGAAGTGGTTGAAAGATACAAGATTGAAAACAAGTGGAGGGCAGTTGAACGGTAGTATCCGACCAGGCTCCGATCTTTCAATTTCAAAGCCTGCCGTTGCCCTATACGGAACTATCAATACACTTTCTCTTCGTGTCTATTCGTTCTAGCAATAAAATTACTGTCCACTCCTAGCGCTTCGCATGGAGATGAGAAATTATTGCGCGAGAATGTTGTCCGGAAGAATTAGCATCGCGTCCCTTCACTCTGTTGCACCGCTTGCATCTCTCGCAGAGATACTCGTCACACCACAGATGCGAATCTCGCCTCACTGTCGGATAGCTTCGAGGAAATGTCGTCGTCTTGCCACTCAAATGTTTCGCGATGCTCAGATGCGACGAGGTGATCAGGTCCGGGAATGTCAGCAAGACCGAATTCCACCATCGCATGCGCCGTGTGAGGAATGACCAAGCCTGTAAATAAAAGCCCTTTATTGAGGTAACATCACGTTAGCCATCGTGTCTGCCATCCAACTTGCTGATGATTCATTTTAGCTGTTGAAGGCCTTTTCGCTTTGAGCTGTTCCGCTAAAAAATGAGTGGTTTCAAGCGATTCAAATTTCTATTGTTACCCAATTGTTACCTAATGGTATGTCCGGGTGGATCGTGTTTATCAAGCAATGGCAAAGGTGATGTGTTGTGTGGGATGCAAAATATGGTTCATGTTCCAACCGCCCAAGCAAGAGACTATCTGGTGGAACTATTGAGCTGTAGCCACGATCATGCACGTGGATAGCCGAGAAGATGGCCCTTTTCTTTTATCGAGAAGGAAAATATTAATGCTGAGGTATCGGATTGCTGAATCACCGTTATTTACCTCTTTATCGTTAATAATTAAGCATGCACTGCTTGTGTGCTTGTGTGTGAAGATTTTTGCGAGAGTGAGAGAGGACTCCATTTCTATGGTACTATCCATTGGTGGCGAGCAGAGGAAGGGTTAAAGATGTAGTAGATCTATTTGGCTTTTATTGCATTTGAAGCTTTACATGGTAACTTCAGTAATTGTCGGAGCATTTTGTCGAAGCAATCTCCAAATGCTGTAACACAACATCTTTCAAACGGCAACGAAATTTTTGCAAGTTACACAGTCGCAAAAATTTCGTCTGATTTATGACGTTCAGATGTTGGAAAGGCTGATTTCTGCTTATACTGTACAATCTCGACCAGATCTTTTCCATATTGGACATCGAGCATTGTGGCGGTGTTTCATTACAGTACTTCACTACAAAATTATTAGCTATCGGTACTACAATTCTTGGTACACATTCTTGTGACAGATCATTGCAAGAAAATTTCTTCAACACCGCTATTGAGCCAAGCGGAATATCTCTTACACTACTCTTAGTCTATCCTAATTCTAGAGCTAATCGCGTCTCCAACACCTGAGTTACGATTTAGTAGTTGGACGCCAGAAATTCTGCCGAGAAAATACAATAAATAGATCTGTCACGGTAACTAATCGTTTACTGAGCAGTATATGAGATGTGGATTGAGTAATAAAGAGTTTGAGTTGCACTTTGACTATTGCTTAGTATTTTGGCGTTCTCATTCAACCAAGTTAGTTTGATGTAGAGTGTATCTGGTGACCCCTCTTACCGTTGCCAGCACAGAGGGGAGCGATTAGTCTCGCCTCGCTAAACGGTACGCGCGGCTGCGCTTGTTAGTCCACTGGATTTTCTTCTGTCAAGCGCTGTACTCGAGGTGGTTGAGGCTGGTGGATGAGTTCTTCGTTTACTGTTTGCTGACGACGAGGTTTCTTTAATAGATGTTGGGCGCTCAGTCAATCAGCAATCCAGGTTTTGTTGACGTACACGCTCCTAGTCCGACAGTTAAACTGCATACATAGCTGGTCCATATGATGGTTAATCTAACTTGATGTCTTTGGCATGGTAGACACCGGTTTTCGATGTTTCTATGTCTTCCAACAAATAGTTGTTGCAGCCATGGAGCTGCCTTACAATGCAGGGTATAAATTTTGCGCCAAGCTTCTTTGTTCGATGTTCAGCTGCACACTGTTTAGCCGACAATGAATCTTCGATTCCGCGATCGTAGATCGTGGTGTTGTTTACTATTGTTGTGGGCGGTCTTGATCCTGGATAGTACGAAGTGCTGAATGTTCTGCGCTGCTGCAACTCGTGCTTTATGCGCCTCTATGGGATCCTTCGCAGAATTCCTTTTGGCTAAAGGGTATTGTTCCGTGAACAGGATGTGATCTCTTCCGAAATTGCAGAAATAAGGGATGCATCCGAGTGTTTCATTGCGCATACTACTTGCTGAATGTGAACATCCCAATCTTGTTGGTCATCGTCCAGAAGGGCTCTTACACAGGTGATGAGCGTGCGATTGGTCCGCTCAGCTGCGTTGCACATCGGCGTGTAGAATGCGGTTTTCATATGGATGACGTTGTACCCATTGAGAAACGCTTGGAATGCCTGGAAGAGGAATTGCGATCCAGAGTCCGAAACAATTAGCCTTGGCGTTGAGAACCGAAGAAACACGTATTGTTCTAGGGAATCACACATCTTTTGGGCGTTTGCCGTGCGAAAAGGTTCCGTGATGACGAATTTAGTTACCCAATCAATAATCACCAGAAGTACCGTATTCCCTTTTCTCGAACGTGTGAGTGGACCGACCCAATCGATTGATATTAGCTCCCAAGGCAATTGAGCAGGCTTTGGATTTCCTAGAGTGGGTGTTAACGTTGAATTGGGTGCCTTGCTCGCATTCCACACGTCACAGGTTTGTACATATTTACGGATGTCTAGGGCCATTTGGGGCCAGTAGTAGTCCCGTTGAATGCGATGTAGTTTTTTCTCGCATCCCAGGTGGTCAGCTGTAGGAATATCATGATAGCGGTGTATGAGATTCTGGTGTAGATGCGATTGACCTTCTTCGAACGGTGACATTTCCTCCCCGTTTCGTCCTTCGTAATGCAGTTTTTATATAGGTGTTCTCCAATAGTCCTGAAATCTGGGAACCTCTCCGAATCCAATTCAACCTCCTCCTTCAATTTGTCGTACCAGGCATCTGAGATTGCTGGATGAGAAGCATTGACTGCGTCGACTATTTCCACTCGGCTCAGACAATCAGGAACGATGTTGGAACTTCCTTTGCGAAATTTGATATCGAAGGAGTATGCGTTCATTCTAAGAATCCATCGAGCCAGAAATGGTGTGGGGTTCTTCATCGTCTTTAAGTAAGTTAAGCTTGAGTGATCGCAGTACACTGTGAAGTGTGTTCCTTCGAGGTATCCTCGGAACTTCTCGATCGACCGAATCACAGCGAGGCACTCTCGCTGTGTTACTGAATACTTTCTTTCGGCCGATGAAAGTTTCTGTGAGAAATAGGAAATAACCTTCTCGTCTGCTTCAGACTCTTGCGTTAGCACTCCACCTACAGCAACGTCACTCGTATCATAGGCGACTGCGAATGGCTTGGAATAGTCCGGAGTGGCCAATACTGGTGCCGAGATGAGATGTGCCTTGAGTGACTGGAATGCTTTCTCACATTCTTCCGTCCATTTGAATTTCGTTTTTCCCTTCGTGAGCTCTGTTAGTGGGGCAGCTGTTTCCGAAAAATCTTTGATAAACCTTCGGTACCAACCACACATTCCGATGAACCGCTGAACCGCTTTCTTGCTGTTAGGAGGTGGAAATTTCCTGACAGCCTCCACTTTTTCTTCATCTACGTGCCATCCTTCTTCATCCAAGACGTATCCCAGATATTTCAGGCTCTTCCTACCAAACACAGACTTTTCCGCATTTATTATCAAACCTGCATTTGCTAACCTTTGTGCTACTTCCTGCAACAGTTTTAGGTGCTCTTGGAACGTTTCAGTGGATATGACCAAGTCATGCAGGTACACAAATACTTTTGGTTCAAGGTCAATGAACAAGTGATTCATTACTCGAGAGAGCGCTTGACTGGCAGTCGAAAGCCCAAACGGAACTATGGTGAACTGATAATGACCTTGTTGAGGGATGGTGAAGGCGGTTTCCTGCTTCAAATCTTCCTCCAATGGTATTTACCACCAAGCCGATTCTAGATCGATAGAAGACAGGAACCTTGACCCACTCAGGTTGTTAACGATCGAAACTATCTGTGGAAAAGGATAGGCCTCTTGGACGATAACTGAATTTAATTTTCTGGCATCAAGGCATAGCCTTATTGACCCGTACTTTTTCTTCACCGCAACCGTGGCGTTGTTCCATTGACAGCAAACTGCATCTTCGAGCACTCCCAGCTTTAGCATCCTGTCAACCTCCTTGTTCATGGCATCTAGAACGAACTTGGACATTGGATAGTGTTTTTGTTTGAATGGGGATGAGTTCCCAGTGTCAATTTTGTGGTAGAACAGCGATGTTCTTCCCAAACGGCCTTGGTTCTAAGATGTTGAGAAATTCTGGATGACTGCCTGTAGCTGTTGCTTCTCATGCGTTTTCAGCTTTTCGATTATCGAAGATCCAGTCTTCAAGCTTGTGGTGAGGCCACAGGTTGTTGCTTTTATTCCAAATTTAGACCAGAAGTCCATGCCTAATATAAGAATGGGTGGCATTGTTTCGATGAATAGCACGGGTAGCGTGAGATTCCTATTGAATAATGAGCTGAGTCATCTGCCGTTTTCACTTCTCCGTTCACTGGGAACTTCGTAAATCCTAATTCGTTCGCTATTTTTGTAAATGAGCCTCCAATGAGACTGCTGGTGGCCCCGCTGTCGAGTAGACCACGTATTTGTCGACCAAGGATGGATATGAGCGCATATGGGCGATTGTCTTTGTTGTCTGGATCGATAATAATAGAGTCTGCTTTTCAGAACTCTAGAATGTCGTTTAAAAGGGAGATGTTTATTCTGTCTGGGAGAACCACGCCCTTTACTGTGCACTAGCGTTAAAAACCTTTCAATGTTCAATAAATAACCTTATGAAAATTCGCCACAAGGAAACGGTTTGAATTTCACAACGTTACCTTATGAAATGCTATGATTGTTGTCACAATCACTTCTAATGGTTTGTTTATGGCAACTATATAAGTTCCATTGAATAACCTTATGAAAATCATTTGTGAGTGCAATGGAACTCATGCATTGGTTATACGAATTATTGCTTTAGTATTTGTATTTCTTGTATTTTGTTTATTGAATTTAACAGAAATTTTCATTTAACTTATAAAAAATTTGAGATTATGCAAATAGAAGCCGAAGACAGGCATCAAAATGGTACGCTCGCAGTATAATTAATGTCAATCAATGAAGAATTTTATGATGAGACTACTACCAACAGAGTTACTCTATGCTACTAATCCTCAAGATGCGGGTATGAATTCCCACCTGATCACTCGTATACATATACGAAGCGGATCAACCACTGGAAGCAATGAACTTATCTGCCCAAGTAGGACGTTTATAATATATGTATTAGACTTTACCTAATTTATGGTTTCCAGTAGTTGATTTGCTTCATCTTTCTTACAGGGACTTTTTCCTGTTTATCCTCTCCTCGTTCGAAGGATGTATATCAGCTCAGAGATTTCGGAATCATGATGAATCCGCATTCATCAAGAGTAACCAAAACAATAATTTGGGCGCGCTTTTTACAATTTCATAAATGTGCCTTATGATTTTTACACACAAACAACAGTCATAAAATTCATAAGGCGGTTTATGGAATTGATAAGAATGACTTAAGAAAATCATTACGGTAAACTGAGAAAACCTTAGTTATATACAACGATTTCATAAGGGCCTTATGGAATCAAAATACAGTGGGCTCATATAGTTTCATAAGGCAAATTTTATGAAATTTGATATGTTTTTTACATCAGTGTGGGTTCTCCCAATTCCGGTTTCCCGAAAACTGAGAGAGATTTTTAGACTCCAGTTGCCTCCATCGTAACATACATGCATCGCAATTGCGTGTGATGCATCCTTTTTTGCCGCAACTGTAGCAGAAAAGATAACTTTTCGGGTTGGGAAATCTCAGGTACGTATGGCTGCATTTTCACATTGCCAGCCTACGATTGTGGAGGCAATATCTCTGTTGTTGTTGTTGCCTTCTCTGGCAGCATGTTCTCCCTGGTTGGTGGAGGACCTTTCTCTCCAGGAGTTCTGCACTCGTACTGCGTTGTCCTCTTCTACTGTGTTTGCTGCCGCTTCGTTCCGGAATGCCAGGTACTGCTGGAAAGGTTCGTGTTCCTGGATTTGTGCTGAATCCAAATCTTTTACATGTAACTGCATTGCGTTGACCTGAGCTGTATCGAATGACTGCTTGCTAAACAACGGTTTACAGTATCCTTTGCGTTGCTTGTCAAACGCGGGGAAACCGAGGATGCCGGTTTTGTCCAAGCAGTGCGAAATGTGGAAGGAGTGCGTCCTCCTAACGAGTAGGATCTGGATACCTCAAAGTTCTTGCAAACGGTGACAAGGTCGTGAACTTTATTTGCTCGCGCAGCTGCAGCAATGGGAGAGAAGCCCGAGTTCAAATGAGATTTCACTATGAATAGTTTTTCATCATGAACATCATTTTACCATGAAACACGCTACAAAAAACAAACTACCTAAAACAATGAACCAACCACTGATTTCTAGCATACATAAGTTGACATTTATGTCATAACGGGAGCCCCTGTGACTGATAATTTAGTGCCGCGAGCCCCCTGATACTAGAAGGGTATTAAGATCGCTTGAAAACTCGAGTTTTTATCCGAGGCCCACAGGGCCGAGTGTCATATACCATTCGACTCAGCTCGACGAACTGAGCACATGTATGTGTGTATGTATGTGTGTGTATGTATGTGTGTGTATGTGTGTGTGTGCGTTACAAATAATGACACATTGGTTTCTCAGCCATCTAAGAACCGATTTTAGTTCTGTTGACGGCCTATTATAATAGTAATAAAACAGTTTAGTCTCCGATTACATACTGAGCTATTTGTGTACCGATTTTTGTTTTGTTGGTGCCAAATCAAAGCTATGATATCTCCAAATAACTGGTCAAAATTTCATTATGATTGGATAATCTTTCATGGAGATATGACCAAAACAATACCTGAGAGCACATAATTGTGAGATGACAATATACTCGTGGCAGTGCAAAACCGAACAAGACCTATCACACCAATCGATGCCGCTTGCATTCTATTGTGTCGCATCTGTTGCGTTGTATAGCATATACAGCGGACTAGCCACACTATGCGACTGTATAGAATTAGAGCAGCATCGATTGGCTCGAGTGGTCTGGTTTTGAACTGCAACGAGTATATTCGAAAATTACACAAAGTCTCCATTTACTATTTTCAACGAATATGTACTTATTAAGCATCTTGAATCCATATCGATAATCAAAATTGAAGCTCAGGGTTGAAGCTTTGTTAATCTTCAAATAAGTGTTCAAAATTTCATTATGTTAACTTCCCTTTTTACCCTTCTTACATCAATAGAAGGGTATTAAGATCGCTTGAAAACTCGACTTTTTATCCGAGGCCCACAGGGCCGAGTGTCATACACACTTAGAAAAATTTACAGCATGCGGTAATTTTTTACCGAACTTTCAACAGCTGAACGCTCGGTCATCCGATTTACCGGATTTCGGTGAATTTTTACAGTATTCCGGTAAAAAAATTACCGGAACTTGTCAAATTTTACCGAAATCCGGTAAATCGGATTACCAGCTGTTGAAAGTTCGGTAAAAAATTACCAAATACTGTAAAATTTTCTAAGTGTGTATACCATTCGACTCAGCTCGACGAACTGAGCACATGTCTGTGTGTATGTATGTGTGTGTGTATGTGTGTGTGCGTTACAAATAATGTCACATCGGTTTCTCAGCCATCTGTGAACCGATTTCAGTTCTGTTGACGGCAAATGGAAGCTACAACATTTACATAGAACGTTATTGATTTTTTGTTCATTCGAACATTTCGTTACGAAGATATGAACGAAACAGTACTTGAAGGCCTATTATAATAGTAATCAAACAGTTTAGTCTCCGATTACATACTGAGCTATTTGTGTACCGATTTTAGTTTTGTTGGTGCCAAATCAAAGCTATAAAATCTCCAAATAATTGGTCAAAATCATTATGATTGGATAATCTTTCATGGAGATATGACCAAAACAATACCTGAGAGCACATAATTGTGAGATGAAAATATACTCGTTGCAGTGCAAAACCGAACAAGACCAATCACACCAATCGATGCCGCTTGCATTCTATTGTGTCGCATCTGGAGCGTTGTATAGCACATACAGCGGACTAGCCACACTATGCGACTGTATAGAATTAGAGCAGTATCGATTGGCTCGAGTGGTCTGGTTTTGAACTGCAACGAGTATATTCGAAAATTACACAAAGTCTCCATTTACCATAACTACGCAATTTTCAACGAACATGTACTTATTAAGCATCTTGAATCCATATCGATAATCAAAATTGACGCTTAGGATTGTCTTATAATTCATTCTATGGACTGATTATATGAAATTTCTAATATTTATGTAATTTCCCCTCTTATATAACTAACATAAACAGGTCATTAAAGACTATTAATGGTAATATTTTAATAACTTCGCAGAACATTACGTTCAGGATTGCGAATAGTTCATTTTATAAAATGTTGAATATTGAATATTTCTGAATCTTTTTGGAATTTCTGATGAAAATATGTATCCAGTACAATATTGCCCACATTTGAGTTTGTAATTCTGGTGAAGTGTAAGAAGGGTTCAGTCTCACCATCGGTGGATTAATGCGGATTTTTAAATTAAAACCCCCTATTGGTCTTGCAACTGCAACTCGATCTGCTGCGGCTTGACCTGCTCTTGGTGTAATTGTTGTTCTAATCTAATGTTGTTGCTGTTCCATCTGGGTCACTAACTGCTGTAAACATTGTTCTTGCTTCTGGTATTGGAGCTTATGTTCCTGCTCTTGTTGCTGCTGTTGCTGATGCTGACGTATCCACTGCTGTTCGGGAAACTGTTGTTGTAGTTGTTCGTGCTGTGTGCGTTGTTGTTCCGGAGTTGATTCATCTGTCTCCTGCTGCTGTTGCTGTTGCTGCTGCTGTTGTAACTGATGATGGAGTTCCTGTTCTAAAATTTGTTGCTGTTTTGATGCTTCTTTTATGCTCGATTGGAGCTGCGCGATCTTGAGCCTCTGATGTGTATCTGGATCTCCAGGTAGTTCATCTGTATCCGGATAGGATACAACTGCTTCTTCCTGGTTCCCACCAGCTAAATTGACCAAAAACTCTTGAATCCTGTCAAGATTGTCATTGATCTTGGCCAACGATTTACTAGCATTGGACATGATCATCGGCTCCGATATAATCGAAAGCCTGAACTTGTAGTGCATCAGTCTGGACCTACACATCTTCACTTGATTTTCATTATTTTGCCGAAATGCTGCTTGAGAAATAGGAGGAAGACTAGCTTGGCATTGGTATATGCTGTGGACGTCCGAGAGCACATGTGTTGACGATGTTGGTACAGTTGCTGCTTCGGTGTTCTCCTTACTTAACAGTTGAATTAATCTTAACATTTTCCATGTGCTGTCCTTCTCTCTTAATCCTTGTACCGTTCTCACCGATAGCTCGAAGTCCAGTTCATCTGGCATTAGGTCTTTTAAATCCATGATTCGATTCTGCTTTCTCACACTTAGTTCACTGACTAATCTGCAATCACTCCCTTAGTTATAGATGAACTACTACTCACGAAAGTGGGTTTTTCCGTCTGGGCGCCAATGTGACAATTTCCGATTACGTTGGATAACTGTCGGATGCTCAACGGCAGTGACAATGAAATAAGGGCAACACAAGTCAATCCTACAGTGCTTATATCAGCATTGGTACCACGAACAGGAAAGTGGTACCTCGGTGTACTCACACCACTCAAAACTCTTACTCAGACCGGCCAGCTAAACACGTCAAGATGGTGTGTTAGCAAGCAATATCCGGGAATGAGATCAAGGAATCTTCATTCAAATAGCTCAACTACAAAAATATAGTTCAAGAGATTTTCTGCTTAACTGTATAATTTGCATCTCATGCAAGCTTACTCTAAGTACATACATTAATCATGTCGTTCTTCGCTCTTCGTGTCGTTAGGGCCCCGTTATGCTGCATGCTGCTTGCTGTTATGCCGATGCACCGTGGTCTATTGCGCGAGAATGTTGTCTCGAAGAATTAGCATCGCGTCACTCCACTCTGTTGCACCGCATGCATCTCTCGCAGAGATACTATCGTCGCACGGGATGCCCTCGTCACACTCCACTCGGGCATCTGTCGTACTACGACGATGATGTTTCAGGGTCGCGTCACTCTCCTGTGTTGCACAGGCTGCAACCGTCGCAGATTTACTCAGATTTACTCAACAACTTTTTCATAAATGTCTAATATGACCGATAGATATAATCAGTCTCCAAAAAAATCGGATATCCGGAACCATGTTCCGAAAATAGTATACTTATAAAAGCTTCAATAGAAAACCAACAATAATGATACAAAAACTATGGAATGAAACTAAGGAATGTGTGTGATCGCCATATGACAATCCGGTGACTTGATTCAGGAACAGTCACCCGGGAGCAGGTTCCCATGAAGCGGATGGCTAGAAAATTATTTGAATTGAACGCTAACAATATCGGTGAAAATTCTTGAAATTGTTCCAGAAGTACGTTTGCCATAGTTATTGGACTATCCGGTCACTTGGCTTTGGGTTGACCAGTTCAGAGTAGGTTCCCAATGAGGCCACGGATGGTCAGAAAATTATTGGAATTGAAACCTAACAATATGGGTGTCAAAATTCATCTAATCGTTCCTGAAGAAAATTTCTGTGGTTCTAGAGAAGCGCGAGTCCGGAACTATCACTACAGTTATGTTTGTCGGAAATAGAATCCCGGATGGACAATCCAAAAGTGCTGATCAGATGTTTCACACGGACGGCTAGCGATCCAGTTCTTGGAAGAGAACTTGCTGTCGCGCCTGAACCTGTAAAGAAATCAGTTGAACGTGATGCAGCCGCAAGAGACCCATAAAATGGCGCCTGCCACATATATATTTATTTTTTTATTTAATCCATCTGACAATATGAAATACCCTTTCACTTTTTTTAAACACTATTTAAAAAAAAACTGTTTTGAGCGTATTAGTAGAACGATTGTGATTGGGAAACTAGGAGAATTTAAAATTAACACTTCATTTGATCACTTTTAAAAAAATAAAAAATAAAACATTGAAACACTTTTTCAAATTTTCGCTAGTAAACGCGAGCAAATTCCTTTTAATTCTACTATGAGCTTATCTTTTGACAGATGAATATGAAATAGTCTTAATGAATCAATATTCTAGTTCTTAGCACTTCAACACTAATATTAAAATCAAATGCAGAATACCGTTGCACTGAAAATCAATATTGGTTTAAACTACGACATCGAAGGTAAAACTAACGACCCTATTCGGAGTTTTTTGCAACGAAACTGATTTTTACTTTTTTCGAAGCTACCGTCGCAATTAATGCCACACGCACAACTGTCAAAAGCACGAACGATTGGAGCCTACTATGAAGTAGCCAATCCGGTGCCAAGTGACCGGATGCTCCAGTAGCTATGGCAAACGTTTTTCTGGAACGATTTTAAGAATTTGACACCTATTGTTAGAGTTCAATTTCAAATAATTTTCTGGCCATCCGTGGCCTCATGGGAACCTACTCTAAACTGGCCAATCAGAAGTCAAATGACCGGATGGTCCAATAACTATCGTTTGCTATAGTTGAACTTCTGGAACGATTTCAAGAATTTCGACACCCATATTGTTAGGGTTTAATTCAAATAGTTTTCTGGCCATCCGTGACCCCACGGAAACCTGCTACGTGGTGGCTGTTCCACCGGATTGTCATATGGCAATCAGACACATTCCTGTGTGTTCTTTGAATGACTTTTAGTGTCATTACTGCTGGTTTTATATTGGAATTTTTTATAAGTATAACCTTTTCGGAACATGGTTCCGGATATCCGGTATTTTCGGATACGGATCAGTCATTTTTGATTCTATTAGAAATGAATGAGAAAATTGTTGAGTTTCTGAATCCAAAGCAGTAAACATATTCCAAATCGGTAACATATTTTCTTAATTATGGTCATTCTCATTCCGTGGGTAAAAGCGTTCCCTGTCAGCCTCTTAAAGGTATTTTTTTGGTGGACACACAACGGTTAAGCGAAACTCGAAATTTAAGCACCCGACCGCAAACGTCTCAGGAAAAATCCTTTTTCTCATACAACTATACTTTCGTTATACGCATAATTATCCTATCTATTGGGTTTCCTATATACATGGTACATGTATGCTTATAACGGCAGTTTTCATGTTTTTCATAACGTTGCACAGTGGGCAGGAACTGATGAAAACTAAGGAAAAAATCTTTAACTTTTGTCGCTTTCAAGCGCGGCTAGTAAACAAGGCCATTTCCGCTTGGAATTTGGCTAGGGAATTGAATGGAACTAGTTTCAATCACCGCGCGATTATGGGTGTGGAGTTTTAGAGCTTATTTTATCCCACTTTCCCTTATATTCTTGAATAATTTATAGACATCTTTGCACGGAGAGGCTCAAGATCAATCAAATAAGACTAGTCGTATGTAAAATTTCTAGGAGCCGTGCGGTAGTTGAAACAGCTTCGCTTCGATTTTCCAGGACCACCATATCCACCACCATATCCGTGCGGTGATTGAAACCAGTTCCATTTGATTTCCCAGACAATTTCCAAGCGGAAATGGCCTTGTTTACAAGCCGCGTTTAAAAGCGACAAGAGCTACAGATTTTTTCCGTTGTTTTCATCAGTTCTTGCCCACTGTGCGTTGCCTTGAAATCAAATTCATTGAGTAAGTTTGGCAGTTGTACTTCGCATGCATGTGAATTATAGTCACTAGATTCATAGTCTGGCGGATACAACGACGGGAGCCAATTTGAACTGTCACTAGGCGGAGCCAATCGAGCATTTCTCGAGTAATTCATGTTAAGGGCCTAAAAGCCATTTCTGAACGATGACTTTAATCGTTGATTTCTCACGAATCACGAGAATCCCACTATATCCTACTACTCCAAAATGTAGAACTAACATTCTTCAACCAAATGCTGCTTTTATTTCACGAGAGTGATTTAAGATTCAAGAGAAATCGATATATAAAGTCATTATTTACAAATGGCTTTTAGGCCATGAACATTAATTACTCGAGATATGCTCGATTGGCTCCGCCAAGTGACAGTTCAAATTGGCTCCCGTCGTTGTATCCGCCAGACTATGAATCTAGTGACTATAATGTGAATGCTCCTTTCTAGATCAACAATAGAAAAGGGCCCATGAACATTTGTAAACAAACACTTCTGAGCCCTTTTTCTCGCAAGCCGTTGGCTTTACACGGAAACCTACAGAATCATTGTGTAGGTGAAACTTTCCCCTACATGACGATGGTATTGGTTTGCGTGGGTGTCCTACAATTTGCAAGGAAATAGGCTCAGAAGTGTTTGTTTACAAATGTCGATAGGCCCTTTTCTATTGTTAGTCCAGCTTTGTAATGAAAGAAAAAAAAATCATGACGCAGAAAAAGCGCAAATCAACAAACGTTATAATATGTAAGCCAAATAAGATTGGCCAATGTAACTCCGCAGATATTACAAGTACATGTTTGTTAAGCAATGGCAACATAATCAGGAAAAATATCTTTATAGTAGGAACACTTGATCGTCATATGTTCACCGTCAAGATGTTGACCGTCCTATGTCCACTGGCAAGATTCATCTGCTTCATTTCTGGGCAACTGTCTTTGCTTAGTTTTTTATCAGTACTTAACAAATTTTTTGACGAGCCAACATCGGAACCAATTCTTTCGACATTTATCGTATTGGTTCATTTTAGGACAATCATCAATAGTGGATGATTTCTCAGTGAACTCGCATATAATCAATTGTGTTTCTTCTACTTCTATTTTCATTTATGTATCGAGATCGTGATTATCGGTTTGATTTTGGTCTATGTTTTTCGTATTATTTCGATCATCCTTACAGTCGCGTCCTTTCACATCGTGATTTAAAAAAAAATCTTCGAAAAATTTTCATTTGTAAAACGGTTTCGTGTGTGTTATAAACGGCAAATAGTTTTTGCGACCATGAAGAAAAGTCTATTCACCATAAAAAAATATAAAGCGCTCCATAAAGTAAAAAGTCATGTACCAATAAAATATACAACATGCTCCATAAATTAACAAAAATACTCCATAAACAGGTGAAATGGAGCCGGTGAAAGTACTAAATTTCTTGTTCAAGTGAAATGTTGCACCAATGAACATTCGTAAAAAACACCATCAAAATATAAAAATGTTCCATAAAGAGTACAAAAACTTTCCATGTTCTATATGTTGATAACCCATTATTTCATCAATGATGAACTTTATAAAAAAGATACTGCACCATAAAGAGTGATCCGTTTACATTAAAGCAGCCATAAGAGTTTCCATACATTCAACAACTATTACCATATAAAATCAAAAATGCTCCATAAAATTGATCGACTTCTGAACCATGAAAACATATAGTTAAGCTATCGCTGCTACTCAAGTTGATTGGCACCACTGGAAGCAACTGCGTGAAATTTATTTTGTATACTTAAAAAGTAAATCTAGACAAAATCGTCGAAAGGTCGAAAGGAACAATTGTAAATAATGACTTAAAACGTAAATTTCTTGGAAATGCCAGATTGCTAACATCTGTATCCACTACCGATGGGAAGGTAATAACTGCCTCTATCTGTTTCTGGTGCTATTTTGGTTGTGAGAGCAAGCAGATCCCAGAAAAATACGCTAGAGGTCATTGTTTACAAATGTTACTTTCGACCTTTTGACTATTTTGTCTAGAAATGATATTAAACTTATTTTTGACAAACGCTCCATAACGATTAAAAATTGTTCAATAAAATTGATCATAATCTATCCATTATTTTAGTAAAATGTTCCATGAAAGGATATACATGCCTGTTTTCGGCATCTTAAGAACCCTCGTCGAAAGTAGACCATCATGGAAAATCATGTTTTTCCTATGGTGCATTTTTCGTTGTTTATGGAGCATACCGAAATTAAAAAAAACAATCTAGGAGTTTCAAAAGTATGAACCTACTGCGCTGCACATCTGGTCACCCTATGAGTTCGCTCGCAGATACACGATTCCATGAAGTATATCACTCCGTAATATTCTGTCATTGTACACCTTAAAATGTGGATTTGACCCATAACCATGTTCAACCATGAAAAACGTCCTGCCGAATGCCAATAACAAATAAAGAGAGATGGATATTATTTTAAAATAATTAAAAAAAAGCCAATAAACTTAGATTAAGGTAATGAAGTATGTGGTAAGTAAGGAAAAATGATTCTTCTTTTGCAAATGGCTAGCAATAACAAATATGTCATCAAGAACTATTACAAATACTTTCATTCATTGTATGTTCAATTCCTATCCTCCAAGATTCCAATTTTTTGCACTATGTTAAAAATCTCTTACTGTAGATAAAAGCACGCATAATGCACCTATGCAATTGTATCGAATTCAAAACTTGTTCTTGGATAGAATAAAAGGTTCAATACTTACGATTTATTCAGACCGACCGTACTTCAAATTTAAACAGAATATGCAGTAGAGACATAGGGTAAGTGTACCAGTTATGGCACAACTTATAAGTGTACCAGTTGTGGCATGGCTTATGGAGTTTGCATGTAATAGTGCCATAACTGGTGCAATTGCCATAACTGGTGCAATTGCCATAACTGGTACACCTACCCTATGCATTAGGCACACGGAGAAGAGGCGTGCAATGAGCAAGGTGGATCGATCAAGTTGAAGGCGACCTGCGGACCCTCCGCAGACAACGAGGTTGACGGAATGCCGCCATGGACCGAGGGGAATGGAAACAACTTCTGTATACAGCACGGACCACCCCGGCCTTAGTCTGATTGGTAAGGTACACGCAAAAAAAAGTCGCAGTAGAAACTACCATTTCGAGGGTTAAAATAAGCGCAATCACCTACAATTTTCAGCTGACTATAAATGCGTTTGATTTTACCATGCCTGCGAGAAGATCAACCATGTTGCGGTTGATATCAATATGAGGTCTGTCAAATATACCAGAAATGTTGAAGGTTTTACTGTAAACGTAGTAAATTTGACTGAAGTTTCATGGTAGTTTGAAAGATAGGCATAGTCGGTTGAAATGGTAGTTTTTACTACAAGGTTTTTTCCTGTGTAAGTATGCAGTAGAGATAATCGCGAAGAAGAAGAATTAGTGAAATTTTCACCGTAACAAGGAACCCTTCGTGTGACAACCCCTAAAGCATTTTTTTTTCGCCAATCTGAAGTGAACAGAAGATTTAGTGATTAATTCGTGATATTTATGTTTCAGTCAATAAATAGTTTTAAATCTCGGTTTAGTAGAATGAGGGTCATAAATACATGTATTTAAAAAACAATTTGAAAAAAAAACAGAAGCATATTTCCGGATCACCTTGTTCACCATTTGCCTTCGAAGGAGTCGACAATAGAGAGCTGTAATAGAAATACAATGAGTTACACGAGCATACAATGGAATAATGATCTTCAAATACCCAAGTGCAAGTTTTGAGTGGGTTGTGTTATGTCCATTGGTTTTGATATAGGGTATGTGTACAAGTTATGGCACTATTCCATATACGCAATGGTACCAGTTATGGCACTATTACTTGTGAACTTCATAAGCCAGCCACAACTGGAACATTTTTTAAGTAGTGCCCATGACTGGTACACTTACTCTATCTGCGATTTTTTTTTTTCAAATACGAATATTTTGTATACTACTTCTAGACTTTGTCAGTGCCTCGTGGTGTCTGAGTACAAGGCACTGAAGTATGTAAGTAGTAGATGAAATATGCGTATCTGTGAAAGCATAATCGAGTATAACGGAATAAGGACAAATAACTCAAACCACTGCCACCATTGAACAAAACCAGGCGTTTTGTTGCGTGTTTTACGTGAGAAAACCATAGGTGCCTGCACATTCTCTTGGGTATTTGAAGATCTACGAAAAATCGTCTACAATTACGTTTAGATGTATAATTCTGCCGGCAAGTCCCGTTGAATGAGCCTTTAATCAACTATCAGTGCTTTGCTAACTGTCTTTGGACGTCCTGTCGGTTTCTTTCGGCCCATAGGTGTAGTGTCTGCCCCGGTACTTAGCACGTATTTTTGGCGTTTTACAGCGACTGCCAGGACGTGACAACAAAAGTTCTTCTTAAGGAAGTAATAACATGTACAATTCCAAGAATTCCAATCGTCGCTGCTTACGTCCACTCTGTAGAAGTTACCGAAATCTTCCGAAAATTGCTCGAATGTGCGGTAGTCTGGATGTTCAAATGCTTGTATTTCGAGCAGAGATATTTCCTTTCTATATTTTCCGGGCACGTAAACAAATTGTTTCCAATCGACCGGAGCCTGACAGGTTATCATTTCTTCCCCAACTTCAACCAATCAAATGTTTTTCTCTCGTTGGTGATGCTGTTGACGGTGCGTTCCTGGGCAATAGCCTTCATAGGATCACCGTACTCATAAATTATGTTTAGAATTATGGTCTTGAAGGAAGAGAGTGGTTCCTTGTGTCGGTTCATATGGTTATACTTTATTGATTTGTTAAGTGCTTCTAAGGCATTATTTGTAGCTGGTACAGTTGGCTTGGCTGCTTCATACCATTGGCAAAAATTCTTGTCATATGCGTACTTTTGCATAAACTGAATAAAATCAGGAAATCTTTCATACTTTCGTAAAAACAACTTCATCCAGGTGACGAAATGTTGCGTTGTTGGAGAAACCTGGAGTAAGCCAATATCACGTTTAATTTGAGCGTGCATTTCGTTCAGAACTTCATTGTTCTTTTTCAAATGTTTTGAAATGTTTTGAACTACATGAAAGTAACAATTAAGAATTGTTGGCTCGTTAAAAACAATACGAGCGGCTTTTTTGATAGCAAGCTCTCCATCGCTCATAAAAGTGGTGACAGCCACTGTAAATCCAAATCTTGTACAAGCATCAATGATTGCTTGAAAAGAAAACTGGTAGTCTGTTTGGTCTTGTTTAGATAGGATGCCAAATGCCACTGGGTGTGCGTGTCGCATTTTATCTAGAACAACGACAACAAGCAAAGGATAACCTTCTAAAGTGACTTTGAAAGTGCGCTTGGATGAAAAAATTATTCGGAATGATTTGTTCTCGTGATCAATATCTTTTCCGATCACGAACCCTTCGCGCTCGTCATTCGGCACCGCTGATTTGGAAACTACCCACTGTTCCAATTCTCCTGCAAATAAAAAAAAACAGTGATAGGTTAATCGGTGTGTCTTGGATCTTGAATTACCACGGGACGGGCAAATAATGACGTTTCAGAAGTCAACATCTATCTTTTTCCTTCTGCCTATAAACCGAATTGCATCTGTTTCGTGCATATAAATGACAGCGGGCCTCATTTAAATAAGGCCCCGATATGTTGCATACTGTAAAACGCTAGCAACCAGGATAGGGTTACCAGCCCCCTGTTAATTACGGATCTTTTGTGGAAACTTCTATTTGATGTTGCCGAGAGTGTTATACTTTGAAGAAAGGACTGCAATGTTGGCTCATGGATCTAGGATTCGGCCTAACGATAAAAATTGCCTGTGCTTAAATTTTATTTGTATTGATATGCTAACGAAACTATAATTCTGCATAATTTTTCATTCCAGGATAAACATTGGCGAAGCAACCGAGGGTGCAAGGGATACCGCTCCCCCTGGAGCCTGGTAGGCACACCCTGAAATTGATCTGCTGTTTAGTTCTCTATGCTTTATTATTCTGCATTCTAATCTCAGTGTGCATTTTACATTTTACCCAGTTTTTGTTGATTCCCAAAAACAGGGGTTTTGCAGATTATTTTCAATTGCTACTCTGATATTTTCAAATCGTGAGCGTTACGCTGGCACCTACAGGAAAAGTCATGCTACGCCAACGAGGATAGGAATAGTGAAAATATTTACCTAGAATTTTAGGCTTTGGCCGAATAATAGATCCATAGGCCAACATCAAAGCCCTTTCCTCTATATAAATTACATTCGTTGTAAAATTTGTGTTTTCAAAACATGTTCGTGTGCTTAAAACAATAAAATAATAAAGAATAAAATTGAATAATGATTCAAAATTTGATGAAAGTTCTTTTTGTAAAATGTTGCAAAGCTCTGGAAGTACCATGGAAAGAAAAAAAATTAATGTATTATGAGCGCTGTATCTAAACATTTGAACTATATTTGCATTTTTGATGGATGTGTTGCTGTTTGTTTAAATGGTATTCAATAAATTGAACACAATTTGCATGGCAGGCGACAGATACCCAATACTACAGAGAAGAGAAGATCCGGGGATTAATTTTTTAGATGATCATAGAAAACTTGAGCAAATTGACTTGACAACCGACTTTTTGTCACTCTGGTATGCAGCATTAAACCTAAAAACCCGCATTAATCCACCGATGGTGAGACTGAACCCTTCTTACATTTCACCAGAATTACAAACTCAAATGTGGGCAATATTGTACTGGATACGTATTTTCATCAGAAATTCCAAGAAGATTCAGAAATATTCAATATGCCATACATTCAGTTGATAAAATGAACTTTTTGTCAATCCTGAACGTATTGTTCAGGATTGAACAAAAATTAAAATATTTCCATTAATAGTCTTTAATGACCTGTGTATGTTAGTTATATAAAAGGGGAAATAACATAAATATTAGAAATTTCATATAATCAGTCCATAGCATGAATTATTAGACAATCCTAAGCGTCAATTTTGATTATCGATATGGATTCAAGATGCTTAATAAGTACATGTTCGTTGAAAATAGTAAATGGAGACTTTGTGTAATTTTCGAATATACTCGTTGCAGTTCAAAACCAGACCACTCGAGCCAATCGATGCTGCACTAATTCTATACAGTCGCATAGTGTGGCTAGTCCGCTGTATGTGCTATACAATGCTCCCGATGCGACACAATAGAATGCAAGCGGCATCGATTGGTGTGATTGGTCTTGTTCGGTTTTGCACTGCAACGAGTATATTGTCATCTCACAATTATGTGCTCTCAGGTATTGTTTTGGTCACATCTCCATGAAGGATTATCCAATCATAATGAAATTTTGACCAGTTATTTGGAGATATCATAGCTTTGATTTGGCACCAACAAAACTAAAATCGGTACATAAATAGCTCAGTATGTAATCGGAGACTAAACTGTTTGATTACTATTATAATGGGCCTTCAATTACTGTTTCGTTCATATCTTCGTAACGAAATGTCCGAATGAAAAAAAAACAAAAACGTTCTATGGGAATGTTGTAGCTTCCATTTGCCGTCAACAGAACTGAAATCGGTTCACAGATGGCTGAGAAACCGATGTGACATTATTTGTAACGCACACACACATACACACACACATACACACATACATACACACAGACATGTGCTCAGTTCGTCAAGCTGAGTCGAATGGTATATGACACTCGGCCCTGTGGGCCTCGGATAAAAAGTAGAGTTTTCAAGCGATCTTAATACCCTTCTATTGATGTAAGAAGGGTAAAAAGGGAAGTTAACATAATGAAATTTTGAACACTTATTTGAAGATTTTATAACTTTAATTTGGCGTTAACAAAGCTTCAATCCTGAGCTTCAATTTTGATTATCGATATGGATTCAAGATGCTTAATAAGTACATATTCGTTGAAAATAGTAAATGGAGACTTTGTGTAACCGACCAGACCACTCGAGCCAATCGATGCTGCTCTAATTCAATACAGTCGCATAGTGTGGCTAGTCCGCTGTATGTGCTATACAACGCTCCAGATGCGACACAATAGAATGCAAGCGGCATCGATTGGTGTGATTGGTCTTGTTCGGTTTTGCACTGCAACGAGTATATTGTCATCTCACAATTATGTGCTCTCAGGTATTGTTTTGGTCATATCTCCATGAAAAATTATCCAATCATAATGAAATTTTGACCAGTTACTTGGAGATATCATAGCTTTGATTTGGCACCAACAAAACTAAAATCGGTACACAAATAGCTCAGAATGTAATCGGAGACTAAACTGTTTGATTACTATTATAATAGGCCTTCAAGTACTGTTTCGTTCATATCTTCGTAACGAAATGTCCGAATGAAAAAAAAAATCAATAGCGTTCTATGGGAATGTTGTAGCTTCCATTTGCCGTCAACAGAACTGAAATCGGTTCACAGATGGCTGAGAAACCGATGTGACATTATTTGTAACGCACACACACACACATACACATACACATACACGCACACACACATACACACATACATACACACAGACATGTACTCAGTTCGTCGAGCTGAGTCGAATGGTATATGATACTCGGCCCTGTGGGCCTCGGATAAAAAGTCGAGTTTTCAAGCGATCTTAATACCGTTCTATTGATGTAAGAAGGGTAAAAAAGACGGAAGTTACGAAGACATTCAATTTTTCATATGTTCAATTAATAAAACATAATGAATAGTGAAAAATGACAATTAAAGTGTTCAAAAATCAGTTTATGTTAATGCTAGAAATAATTAAAAATCAAACTTAAAGTAAAAACCCGCATTAATCCACCGATGGTGAGACTGAACTCTTCTTACATTTCACCAGAATTACAAACTTAAATGTGGGCAATATTGAACTGGATACATATTTTCATCTGAAATTCCAAGAAGATTCAGAAATATTCAATATGCCATACATTCAGTTGATAAAATGAACTATTTGTCAATCCTGAACGTATTGTTCAGGATTGAACAAAAATTAAAATATTTCCATTAATAGTCTTTAATGATCTGTGTATGTTAGTTATATAGAAGGGGAAATTACATAAATATTAGAAATTTCATATAATCAGTCCATAGAATGAATTATTAGACAATCGTAAGCGTCAATTTTGATTATCGATATGGATTCAAGATGCTTAATAAGTACATGTTCGTTGAAAATTGGTTATAGTAAATGGAGACTTTGTGTAATTTTCGAATATACTCGTTGCAGTTCAAAACCAGACCACTCGAGCCAATCGATGCTGCTCTAATTCTATACAGTCGCATAGTGTGGCTAGTCCGCTGTATGTGCTATACAACGCTCCAGATGCGACACAATGCAAGCGGCATCGATTGGTGTGATTGGTCTTGTTCGGTTTTGCACTGCAACGAGTATATTGTCATCTCACAATTATGTGCTCTCAGGTATTGTTTTGGTAATATCTCCATGAAGGATTATCCAATCATAATGAAATGTTGACCAGTTATTTGGAGATTTTATAGCTTTGATTTGGCACCAACAAAACTAAAATCGGTACACAAATAGCTCACTATGTAATCGTTTGATTACTATTATAATAGGCCTTCAAGTACTGTTTCGTTCATATCTTCGTAACGAAATGTCCGAATGAAAAAAAAACAAAAACGTTCTATGGGAATGTTGTAGCTTCCATTTGCCGTCAACAGAACTGAAATCGGTTCACAGATGGCTGAGAAACCGATGTGACATTATTTGTAACGCAAACACACATACACACACACACACACACACACACACACACACACACACACACACACACACACACACACACACATACATACACACAGACATGTGCTCAGTTCGTCGAGCTGAGTCGAATGGTATATGAGACTCGGCCCTGTTGGCCTCGGATAAAAAGTCGAGTTTTCAAGCGATCTTAATACCGTTCTATTGATGTAAGAAGGGTAAAAAAACGGTACTCTATGTGGACAAGATATTGATTTGGATGAGCGCAATCTATCACAATACTGTTGAAGTGTTTAAGAGAAGCGAAAATGATCCTATTAGCAGTTACGATTGTCTTAATGAATGCTATTGCTCTCGTGCCCCATCAGCCAGATAACTGACCTCAGCTAACTAAACACCATTGCGGTAACACTCTTCGGCAGGAGGAACTATGCCATTAGCGCGAAATATGAGTATTTTTAGTCCGCTGATGCTAGTGCCAAATATGGGTGACGAATCACTCAGGTGAACTTACAGCAAGCATTATTAGCTATCGTCTGCATTCAATCAATCGTTTTCTAGAACAATCTTCGAACAGTTTTGTTAACAGACGCACTCAAAAGGAACCAGTCGATTGCACTATGAACTCATATTTTTATATGCTTCTTCTATGTTCAGACACTGTACTCGAATTCTTTGATGATATAGCATCTTTGAAAAGCCATGCACTGAAAGACAATAAAACAGGAATAAGCTAGGAACTGTATTAATGCCTTAGTGAATAATAAATCAAATTTAAATTGGCCAAAATGATCACAAAAAAGGCCATTTTTAACTTAATTTGAAAGGTTATTCAAATGTATCACCTAAGTTTGATTTAAACTGTTCAACCTCAAAATGTTTATATGAGTCTCAACAAAAAAAAAAAAAAAATTCTGTGGTGCAATGCACAAATAATAACCTTGAATGAATATTTGATATTTTTGTTCTTTATTTTTTATGAATAAGCATCCACTTAAGATGCCCATTATTCCCTTACGACCAATTACAGTCGACGAGAGATCTGACTGTTTAATTTCATCTCATAAAGAAAATGTTAAATTTATCTGCCTATACTCGATATCTCATGTAAGAAGATTTGTAAGCACTAGTATGTGTGCAGAAAAAAAAATCTGTTCAACGTTTATTAATTATTTTGGAAACACACGACATATTGCTAAAGTTTTGAACATACTCGCAAGGCTACCAGTGCTATTATTTAGAATGCGTATACCGAATCATATTCTGATTTAAACTATTATGGCTAAAGGATATGTCTGAAAGGAACAGTACATTGAAAAACACAGTGAACTTTTATAAAAGGTAAACAGCTAATCAACTCTTTAGAACCGAATCGAAAGTAAGGAGTAAAAAATAAATATTTATTTCAGATGAAAAATTGCAGCCATATTTTTCAATGTATAGAGTATCATGTTCATCTCACCGTTATTCTAGTTTTTTTCCTAAATGTACATCAAAAGCATTGAAATAAGAATGCCATGTTTTATGTAAGAGTAGGATTTATATAGAACAACCCAGACGAATATTGGAAAAGCAACTCTATATGTTCATTTAAACTTTAGGAAAACCCATGACTTACCGATTGAAAACACTCCAGTACCGAACAGCTTTTGCCTAGTTGATTTGACGGCATAGCTTAACTGATTTTTGGAAACCATACTGTTCTCTAATTTGACGTGCTTCTTTATGTCTTTTGAAGGTAATCCAGCTTTCAACAATCCTTCTATCAACGCAGATTGGTGTTGG
This sequence comes from Aedes japonicus, assembly GCA_034211315.2. NCBI lineage: Eukaryota > Metazoa > Arthropoda > Insecta > Diptera > Culicidae > Aedes > Aedes japonicus. Next base: position 34,103 of record JASCZW010007557.1, on the reverse strand, counting down.
TTGAGCTTTGCGCGGGCCAAATTCTCGGGCGGGGCTGTTCCACAGGTGTGCTTGCCTTTGATGCTAATGGTCGCAGGACTATCAGAATTCGGAATGAACACTAACAACTTTCTTTCGCACTGCGGACGGGAACGAAACTTTATCATACGACAATCGTAGTATCGCATTGTGCCTTTTTGAGGGAAGTTTTCCGATTTGAACCGGAATCCAAACTCGATCTGCAATACCGAAGACTTGATCTCAGATACCGGTACGATGCTATGGACCTGCCATCCATCGAACAATTCGTTGACCGACGCGTCTTCATCACCAGGGCATTTTAAGTTGCGCTGTAGAGAGATTAAAAATATTAAATTATCGTCGTACTCTTAACTCGTCATACAGAATAATCCCAAACTATTTTATTTATTTTTTAAATAAAGTACCAAACTTTTAGAGTGCTTGTTGATATTGTCCAAGTTCAATAGTTGTGTTGTTGTACTTCTACTCAATGCAGAATTAGCCACATTCTTGAATGCATATGTTTGATGAAAAATATTGCATACAGATATAGCTCAGTAGTTGAAATGTGATAATTTAGAACTTTGCTTCGTGCAACTATGAAATTTTTTTATCGGTGAACACTAATAAATTATCAAGCAATGTGTTGGATCACCACAAACTGTCACAATACTGTTGAAGTGTTTAAGAGAAGCGAAAATGATCCTATTAGCAGTTACGATTGTCATAATGAATGCTATTGCTCTCGTGCCCCATCAGCCAGATAACTGACCTCAGCTAACTAAACACCATTGCGGTAACACTCTTCGGCAGGAGGAACTATGCCATTAGCGCGAAATATGAGTATTTTTAGTCCGCTGATGCTAGTGCCAAATATGGGTGACGAATCACTCAGGTGAACTTACAGCAAGCATTATTAGCTATCGTCTGCATTCAATCAATCGTTTTCTAGAACAATCTTCGAACAGTTTTGTTAACAGATGTACTCAAAAGAAACCAACTGTAGTGCTCCATAAGCATACGTTCTTTATCGGCTTGTTCTACATCAAGACACCTAAAAAGTACAAAGGTCCTAATAAATTTTTATAAGCCAAGATTCAATTGGGTAAGTCGGTTGACGACATGTTGACATGCAATAAATGAATGCCATAGTAAATCTCGAGAATCAATCACACTTTAAACTATGATGAAAAGTTGGACTATTTCAACAACATTCCCATAAAATACCACTGGAATAGGTTAGATGTAATCGTTATGATAATTTATTCTTATGATGGTAAGAAATGCCATATTTAAAGCCTACTAATTTATTACCACTCTAAGAGGAACACTTACTAATGTATACAGAATCGTTCCAAACTGCAAAACACAACACTAACTGGGCTTCTTCCCATGAAAATATTAAAAATAATATGCCTACCTCATCAGGTGATCGAGCGATACTCAACTCGTTCTGTTTTGCGAATGCGCGTTCTGGAGGGATTTCTGCAACTTCCAGCTCACATTGAACTAAATGGGACAGATCTTGTTCATCAGGCTCCGCTTTCACAATAGACGTTGGTTGTATTTCTGGCAAACGTGATGCCTTTATGCTGGATTCAACCTGAGTATATATAAATATAATTAGAACACGTTTAAAACAGCAGTCTACAATCGCAAGGTATACGGATGTGTTGATAGAAATCGTATTAATATGAAATATCATCGTTGCTGTTCAAAATAAGAAAATCCACTCAAATAAATTGTGTAACCCGTTCCACACTACAACCTGTATTACGTGATATAGTCTGTCTTGACATCATTCATCATACACTGGAAAAAATCTTGTAGTAGAAACTACCATTTTACCTGACTATGCCTATTTTTAAAACTACAATGAAAATTCAGTCAAACTCACTATGTTTATGGTTCAGCCTTCAGCATTTGTGGTACATTTGACAGACCTCATATTGATATCAACTACACCACAGGAATTGTAAAATTAAACGCATTTATAGTCTGCTGAAAATTGCTGGTTGTTGCGCTAGATTTAACCCTCGAAATCGCATTTATTGTCACAATAGATCTAAAACTTGGTCGCAGTATCGAAAATACCCGACACGGAATAAAAAAAAAAACCCTCGGAATGGTAGTTTCTACGGCGATATTTATTATTGCGTACATATAATTTTTACTGGAAATGATATGTATGGCATATTATATCAAGATGCTCTATATAAAGTTATATAGACTGTAGTCTGTCTGGGGTATTATTCCTTGCCCGTATGTCCCTATTGTGTTGCATCTAATGCATTGCATTGCGCATCTGATGCACACCATACAGCGTACTAGATGCGGTAAGATGTAACCGTACAAACGGGAGTAAACTGGTTGGTTATTCCAGTTTTCAACGACAAAGCAGAAAAGTAGGATTAACGCTCCATTAGTTGCGGTACGATAGAAACGATAGTATACCAATAGTTGTGTATGGAGGCGTCACATACTGCTATAGGTACAGTAACGTTTCTAACGCAACCGCTTACAAAGCGTTTACCGTTTATGAAATGGAACTAGAGTTTGTTGTAAATCCTAGTTTAGATTGACAAGAATCATAAAAGCCATTACTTACCGCTTTAATTGCTCGTCGTTGCTTCCTGCGCCTATTCCGTCGTTTCGGAGTTGGCTTCTGATGTTCGCTCTCATCTGCTGGTACAATATACTCGCGGGTTGCTGGTAGAGCGTGACGGTTTCCTGAACACGTTAAAACATTTTCAAAAATTGTGCTTGTTTTGGATACCTGCGATCAAAAAAGTTAAATATATGATAAAATATAAAATAAGGCTTCTGTAAAATACTAAATATAAATAACAAACTAATTTCCGTCGTTTAGTCCATAGGTCAGCCGTATTAAAACCCAGCGGTTTGATTACATACGGAAAAATTCAAGTTGTTTATATTAATTATAGCTGAGTACAAGCACAGAGAACAGACATCCAAACTAGGGTGCCCTCCGTGTGTAAATTTCTGTAACTGCCATTTTAAAATTACAGCTCGTTTTCGTTAGTTTTGGTGAATCGTATGTTGATGGCGCCACTTGCCCGCCTCGAGATTTGATAGTCTGTCAATTTTAGTTTGGCGAAACCTAGACTATACGGCGTTGTATTTCCAAAAGGTTTGCGTTTAAATATTTACGCAGTAAATGGGAAGCAAAATGTTCGAGCCTGGATGTCTGTTTTCTGTGGTATAAGCTATAGCTAGTTAACATGATAAAAAGCAGTTGATGCGTGGTTCCAATGGAGCAAATGAAAACTCGCTTACCTCTTCGGGGTGTGCACGTGTGCTTGGGCGACGCATAGTAACAAGATTGTTTCCTCCGACCTTTATTTCGGAACGGTTCACCAGTACACAAGTTGCGCGTGTAAAATGTCGTGGTTCGGCAAGATGTGATTGTTCTCCACTAAGTTGCTCATGGGGTTCTACCGTATGGCAGGGGGGATTATCAAATTTCAACTGTAACAAGTTGTATGTTAGTACACATAATTTCTATCATCATAATAGTTTACCTTCTTCTTGAGTAAAAACCTCCGAACAGCTTCCCTGCTTTTCTTCTTTTGTTCCTCTGAAGCTGGCATAATTTTTAAAATTCTCTCTAAACAATTGATTCACCTCGATGTCCAGAAGAATAAACCAAGATAGCAACCTACAACTTGGATGACAAACTCCAGCCCTGTTTGCACGACCTGTAGAATGTTTTGTAAGATTTTGATGAATTAATAAAATGTGATAACACCAAGAAAGTTGGTCGACAGCCTTGATAGAGATTAGCGGCACTAGCAATGAACCATATTATAGTAGTCTACTTTTGAGAGGTTCTGCCTCAATGTAGAATATCTATTTTTTTGACAGAAAGTCCAAACACTACCTCTGTACCCTTCTTATACCAGAGCACATATTTGTGTGTGCATGTGTACACTTCAAATAATTCACACATATTTATTGGTGAAAATCCATTGAAAATTCCACATAATATTGATGTGTTGACACGTAAACAGAACCCTCTGAAAAACACAAATTAATTTAATGTAACAAATGAAAAATACGTGTGGCCACACATAGATGTCACGTGTACACATAAAAAGTATGTGTGCTTGCAAATAGCTATCATTTGTTGATCGCATTGCAAAAATCCATATGTAGGACACATAGATATTTATCATTGCTTTTCTATCTGTCTGTCTGTGTGTCTGTCTGTGTGTGTGTGTGTGTGTGTGTGTGTGTGTGTGTGTGTGTGTGTGTGTGTGTGTGTGTGTGTGTGTGTGTGTGTGTGTGTGTGTGTGTGTGTGTGTGGGTGGTAAGTGTTCCTTATTAACGCTTTCTCAGCCGTTTGTTAACCGATTTCAGTTTTGTTGACGGCCATTGAAAACTACAACATTCCCAAACAACGTTTCCCTTATTCGTTTCCATTCGGATATTGCGTTATTCAGATATGAACGAGACAGTATTTTAGGGATTATTACAACAGCTATCAAACAGTTCAGTCTCTGATTTTATACTGAGCTTTTTGTGTACCGATGTTTGAGCTATTGTCATGAACTTGATGCTGCATAATCCTCAAACGACTGGACGAAATTTAATTTTGATTCGATAGTCTGGACAGCACAACTCACACTAATCGATTTTGCTTGCATTCTATAGTGTCGCATCTAATGCATTGCTTGACCCAGCAAATATTCAGAATTGACGGTTAGGATTGTGAAATAGTTTATCTTATGAACTGAATATATGAAATATCTGGGGCCGTGTAAAAAGGGTTCAGTCTCGCTATCGGTGGAATAATTCTGTTTTTTTTTAGGTCCGCTTACTTTAGAAGACTCAATCGTAAGTGCGGTTTCATTCGTATATATTACAAAAAAAAAGAGTAAGTAACCACAAGCATTATATATTATTAAATAATTAATTCGGGATCACCTCAATTCAACAGCTGTCAAGTAATGTAGCGTTGAGAATATATTGATATATTACCAGTCCAAACGCGCTACTTTACCAATGACTTTTGGCTTTATAAAAGATATGGCATTACTGCTATTTTAATGGGGCGCTTTTCGGCTTCAATCCAACTGCAATGAATAAATACCACTATTCCATTTTACTATAACCTCATGGTTTCTTGGATAACACCGCTGATAACGATGCTGAACCAAAGAGAACAGACCTTTATCTTCGGTCTGCTGTTTGTGTAAAACTTTAAACCGACATTTCAAATGTATGTCGTTGCGCTCCTGGTAGGTGGTGCTGCAGTTGTGCGACAGCAACTTTGCCGAACATTGTGTTGTGTAGAAAGTAAACAAAAATGGCAACATTGTTCAACATAACTTGAGCTGTCGACAATAGATAATGTTAGTGTTTCAACGTAGTTTCGTTCAAACTTTTACACACGTTTTTCAAGAATAGATATATGGGCATCAATGTCTGTTCTCTGTGGCATCGTTGGGCTGCATAGAACTTTCGAAAAATGTACAGTATTAGGATGTCTATCCCATTTCAAAAAAAAAATCCCTGAGTATGCTCGGTTTACCAGTCTTGAAGAAAACATGTTCATAACCTCAAACAAAAATTCTATTGACATGCCCATTTCGGTGAAAATAGAAAACTCTGAAGCTTGTAGTACACTGTTTGTATAATTACCAAATATTTATAATACGCAGACACACATTTGGTTAGCTGTCAGCCTTAATAGATCCTGCCAGATGTATATTTGCCTCTGAAAAATATTTGATCACTGAATAAAAAGGGTACCGTAGTACATGAAAGCTTCACTTTCAGAATATATTGGTCTCAAATGCCGAACAAACTTTCAAGAGAATCTTTTTATTTCATTGGGATTCTCATCTTTTTAAAATCTACACATATTCTTTAGATCTTCAAATTTTGTAGTTGTTTTCTAGTTTTTTACAAGTAAAGCTGTTTGTTAATGTATTGTAATGTAATTAAATTTTTATTTTTATTCATTTCACTGATTTGGCATAGAAGACTACTTAAAACCTCGCGTGAAAGGAGTGTCCTTAACTATCTTCAAGGCTTTTAAATTTTATGGATTTCTTCCAACCCTTACTATGTTACCTTGCGACTCTCAGATATTATTTGATATTTGATAATATTACAGAATTTAGACTTTTCCAGTAAAATGAAAATACACTGCCCACTTGAATTTAGGCAATAGCCTTGGGCTTCGAAGTTCATAAATTTTCATCATAACTCATTGATTTCCTTTCTCTCACCTTTTTTTCTCTTCATTATCTGAAACGCATTCTCCAGAAATTTTATGAAGAATATCAAATTCAATCGTTATTGCAATAATTTCAAATGTTTTCAATAACTCTAGAAATTTCTTTAAACCTTGTACAACTGTAGAACTGTATGGACAACTGTCCCAAGTATACTTATAATTAGTTTTGAATAACTTAGTTCAATGCGTTAATCGGCCGAAATCAAGCTGAAATCGGCCGAAATATCTTATTGTTAAAAATGCGGTAGAATTTAACCATAATACCCCAAAAAATCGTAACCGCAGTTTCCCATATAATATTTTGAATAACTCAGAAGAGATTAGAGAGCTTTCATTAGAATACATTTTGAAAGGAAACAAACATTTTGAAACCGCTAATCACATTTTCGCATATTCTAAAATCAGTAGAGAGGATGACTTCACTTTGGGGGAGTTGACATTTGGAAGAAGCTTCAAGAATGATCTTACGAGACAACTGAAACGTGTATGAGCTTTCAGAAGTACTTCCGGGATAAAAAATAGCCATATAATTACAATACAATAAAAGTGTATATAAAATGTTTTTCGGGCCACGAAGATTATTGTTCTCCTAGCAGACAAACGAAAATTACTTACACTGAAAATATTTTTTCGTAAATTCGCTTACGTTCGCTTCGTAAACACAGTTTTCGTACATTGAACAGATTTTTCATTCATTATAAGCAACATTCGTACTACTTGTCATCAGCTAAACTTTTGCATTACACCTTAATCGTACAATGCACAAAATGAATTTCGTTCGAACCAGTCAATCGTTCCTTCTGTTTTATCGAATATGATGGTGCAGGTTCAATTCCCAAGCCCAGACACATTAAAAAAAATAGATCATGGTGTAACTTCTCCCTCGGCCCCATAGCTGCGTTTTTTTTTTTGGAGGTTCATTTTGAGTCGATACAGCAGAACTGTCAAACATGCATGCAACGCTTAGCATCAGCGAGACGCATCTCTTTTCTTTCCCACTTTTTTCCACAAAATTATTGTAGTTCTTAAGCTTGTAGTACACTGTTTGTCCAATAGCCAAATATTTCTGGATCAACAATAGAAAAGGGCCTATCAACATTTGTAAACAAACACTTCTGAGCCTATTTCCTCGCAAAGCGTAGGCCACCCACGCAAACCAATACCATAATCATGTAGGGGAAATTTTCCCCTACACGACGATTCTGTAGGTTTGCGGGTATAGCCAACGACTTGCGAGAAAAAGGGCTCAGAAGTGTTTGTTTACAAATGTTGATGGGCCCTTTTCTATTTTTGATCCAGATTTGTCATAGGCAGCTCTAGGCAGCTAGACAACTGACATATATCACAGATGTTTGTCATATGCCTATCTGCCTATGACAAATATTTGGCTATTGGACAAACAGTGTACTACAAGCTTTAGTGCTGTTTTCGTATCATACACGAACGATTTTTTTGACTACACAAATGCTTCGTTGTTTTGACAGTGCATGTGGTAATGTATGCGAAACCAGCTTTACACATAGTACAAATCAATTTCGTTGCTGTAAACAATGATTGCATTGGTGAGTTGAACGATTGATTTCGTAATATTTATGAACCAAAATATATATTCAGTGCATTTTCATTACAATAGATCTGTAGATCTACTTGCTGAACCCGGTGCGAGCGTTGCTACGCGTTGTAAATAAATGAAGAGATAGTGAGTTTTCTTAAAATATTCTCGATAGCTAATGTTTGACTTCGATTATAGATTTTGTTTTCGTTTTTCAACAGTGCTCCTCCCCAGAAATACACGTTTTATGTTTTAGTTGCCTGGATAATTCTCATGTTTGGTTGAAATTTGTGTACCATTACAATGAGAGCACAACCCCCTCCGCCATATGCATCCCCCTCTTCAGAGGGATAGGGGTCTCAAATCACCATAGAGACACTTCTTGTCTTCAAAAAGCTCCACATACCAAATTGGATCCGTTTGCATAATTAGCTCTCGAGTTTGCATGCCCCCCCCCCCTATTCCCCTCCTAGAGAGGGGAGGGGTCTCTAACCATTCTAGAAACATTTCTGGCCCTGAAAACATTCCTCATGCAAAATTTGGTTCCATTTGCTTAATTAGATCTTGTGTTATGCAGATATTTGTGTTTTATTTGTATGAGCCACCCCCCTTCTAACGAGGAATTGGCCTCGAATCCTCATAGAAACATTACTTACCTTTATAAACCCTTACATGCCAAATGTGGTTCCATTTGCTTAAATAGTTCTCGAGTTATGGTGAAAAAATAGTTTCATTTGTATGTCCCTTCCAGAGAGAGGAGGTGTCTCAAACCGTCTTCTAAACATTTCTCGCCTTGAAAACCCATATGCAAAATTTGGTTCAATTTGCTATATTAGATCTTGAGTTATGCAGATATTTGTGTTTTATTTGTATGAACCCCCCCCCCCCCCTCCCATTCCCCATTCTTAAAGAAGGAGGGGCCTCGGATCATAGAAGCATTCCTTGCCTTCAAAAACCTCCACATACCAAATTTGGTTCCGTTCGCTTAATTAGTTCTCGAGTTGTGCTAAAAAGTTGGTTTTATTTGTATGGGAGCCCACCCCACCTCCAGAGGCGGGAGGGGTCACAAACCATTTTAAGAACCTTTCCCGGCCCCAAAAACTCCTGCATACTAAATTTCACGTCGATCGTTACAGTAGTTTCCGAATCTCAAATAGACAGGCAGACGGACAGACAGAAATTCATTTTTATATATATAGAAGAAGAAGATAGAAGATTAGTATACCAATCCTTCAAATGCTTGATTTTTCAACAATTAAGAAACGATACAAATATGATAATGATTTTTTGTATAGCCAATAGCTCGTCATGTTGTTTTATGGTCGTGAACAATTATATTATTGGCACATTCTATTTCGAAGATGAAATTCTTCTGAAACATTTTCGATTTTTTGAATTCCCTGAGAATTCCCGATTTTTCAGGTTTTTCCAGGTTTTAGATACTCTGAGCACATTTGTTGGAAACCACACATACAAAATATTGCAGTCTGCAGGGACTACCAGAAGCTAGGATTTTTGTTTCTTAAACAACGTATTCATTTAATGTTTCGGAACAGACGACTGATTTTAAAACAATTACCATAATATTTTAGGAAAATGGTGATTCAATTGAGCATTTTGGTTAAACAGTTGTCGTCAAACACAACATGTTCTTTGATTTTCGGAATATCAGCCGCAGAATCGGTTGACTGGTTCAAAAAATAATATAAAACCATCCTTCGAGTTTTGTTTTATAGTATTGCTACACTGTTCGCACTACAAGCTATGTTACCAAAATAAGGATTGAAAAAAAAAAACAAACGTCGTCACCGACATAGGTTGTAGTGCGAACGGGTTATTAGTGCATATGTTTCAATTCATCAATTCTCTAGTTAATTCAAAGATTAATTGTTTTAAAAAAAACGTAAAACAAGATCACTTCTTTTATTGCCCCTCTGGATTAGTTTACTTTCCGTCCTTTACTATATTCGTTGTTAAAATACTGCCAGCAGTAGTTACTGGTAGGTTGCGTAGCACTCGGCGTACCATTACCAATTAACGCAATAGCGTTATTCTCGAGGTTATTCTTACAATCTTATGCCTTGTCCAGACTACAGCGTTGTGTGTACAAGTGTGTTAAAAAAATTATCAACAAGGAAAACATCATCAAGATAGCCTTGTATCTTGTTACAACGCTGTAGTCTGACCAAGGCATTACTGAAACATTTTTTTTTTTCAAGAGGCATGGCTGTTCCACTCGCAATCATGAAAATGAGGGCATTTAATACCATCATTCCAAACATGTTCCACCTACCTTAGCAGTGTTGATCACCTCGACAGCTATGCATACGGCAACGGTCTGAATTTTACGGAATGTAACCACAGATAGCCTGAAAATTGTAACGAAAAATATTTAAAATAAATGGAATCATACTGTCGGTACTATTCTCGGTGTAGGTCAACACCGGAATATGGCACTCGCACCAATCGATGCCACTCTCAATTCATAAGTTCAAACAGTGGTGCATCTAGTGCGCTATATAGCGCATTAGATCCACTATACAGCGCACTAGATACGCCACTGTTTGGACTTATGGATTGGGAGTGGTATATTCCGGTTTTGAACTGTACCGAGAATATTTTTATCAAAGCTTCTAGCAACGAACCTGGTTGACACGAGGCAGTGGCGACACGTCGGCAGGCAAATGACCGGCAGTACCGGCACGTCCGACACGGGTCGAATCACGTGGACCAGAGTTAATGAGGGCCTGAACGACGATCTGCAAGAGGTTTTCACAATCACAATCGGGCATTGGGTCGTGCGGAAGATGAAGAACAACCAGCCGAGTGGGGCAGATAATTGGCTTGCTTACACTTGACGGCGATGTAATCCGACATGGAGGTATCCAAAAATGTGAATGAGCAGCGATATTCCCGCGACAGAAAAGCGTGCTCGCAGTATCGCTTGCACTGGTTGGCTCTAGCCAAAAATTCACCGTTTTCCACAGGTTTAGCCACACTCACGAATTTTCCTTCACGACGGACTAGTTTTCTTGAACGGACTATTACTGTTTAATGTAGTTTTACAATCAAAAAACACTATTTCAACACCATGAATATTTTACACGTCCATGCTGAACCATGGCGTAAGTCGGAAAGAGAAGACATCACTATTTTCGTGCGGCATGTTGGTAACACTGCGATTTGCACGCTATTCAACAGCTACTCATTTTCGAGTAAATAATCAATCAGTCCACGGAGGAATCAAATTACTCAGAAATAGGTTTTTTTTTCTCCCACCCTCACGGAAACTTGAGATTACGCCTTTTATGTATAAAAATCACTAACCATTGGCAGCTACACACAAAGAACAAACATTATTAAAATTAAAAAAACCATTGCCAAAATTGAAAAGTTACGTTGGTTCTTTTTCGTAGAAAGCGGTGTGCTTTCAAAACAAAAACCTTCAAACTGTGAATTCAAAATTTTCCTTTTCTGTACATTTAAAAGTTGAAATTTTCAAATCAAATTGTAGAACTGTCAAATCGAAAACGTTGCATCGTTGATTATGAAAGCTAATTATTATTATTCCAAAAATGAACTGTTATCCAGAAAGTGTCGTGCAATTAGAATTAAAATGTGCTATTTGGATTGAAATTGAAAATAGTTTCAACATTAAAACGGGTTTTTTAGTTGAATTATAAAACTTTCAAATTGAAACCGTGGCATCGCTGAAAGTTAAAGCAAATTTTTGGAAATTAAGCAGAATGAACTTTCAAACTGAAAGTGTCATGCAATTAAAATAAAAGTATGCTGTTTGAAATGAACACATAGTTTTAACAAAACAAGTTTTTATTGTCAGAATAATCTTTATGGCTTCCAAGGAGTAAAAAATTGGTTGTAATATTAGAAATTCTTTGATCCGTTGAAAATGCGAGATAGCCATTTATCTCAGTTGTCCAAGAGATACATTTACTAGTATCAAAAACAACAATCAAACAACATGATCTGGATCTTCCAGTTAAGGTAGGTCACCAGCACACTGCTTCAAATCAATGCATCCGCAAGCTTTGAAGATAGTTCTAGAAATAAAAAGAATAATGGGTAAACATTTTTTGTTAGGATTTTAGTTTGTTTTGTTACCTGTGTTAGAAATAAATAAAATAGAGTTTGCACGATAACGTTAAGAAAGCTGTTATTGAGTAACTTGCAATAAAAAAAATGCAAAGGAAATTGGGTATACCGGGAAAATCAACGGAATACGTATTTTTTATTGATTAGCCATGTTTTCAAAATGTAAAAGTGTAATTCGTTTACGAGGAACAGGTAGCAGCAGATCCATTTTCATACATTTATTAATTAAAATAGAACGGTTGCTTATGTTGTTCTTATTTCAAGCTTTCTTGAGTAAAGAAATCTAAAATAGGAAGATTACGGTTTTTTGTTGCTTTCGTTCTGAGATTTTTGCTTCTAAAGTCACGCGGTAGTAATGTATAGTAAAGAATTCTAAAGCATTCCTCTTTTTTTTGTTAAAATCATTTATGGGACTATGACATGCGTTGGTCCTTTTTTATATACATAGGAAGTTGTGGAAAGAAATAGCCGAGTTAAGACTGGGTTTTGAATCTGGAAATTTCAGAATGGGACTAGTAAGAATTACTAAACTTAACGGAATTACTTACTTCGAAAACAGCTAAAAAACAATTCAATGCCAAATGCACGATTTTTTACAAAAATTGAACAATTTTTACCAAAAGCGAACACAAGCGGACGGAAGCAACAAACGCGGACACGGACGTGGACAATAGTAAAAAATTCGAAGCGACGACGACGAGGAAGACGACTTCCTTTGTGTTAGTGGATTTGACAGTTCTACCTACAATTTTCATGGTGAAAGAAAACACTTTTAAATTTACACACAGACCCGAAAACACACACTTTCAAATCAAACACAAAACTTTCATCCTAGATCATTTTGCTTTTAATTTCACGAAAAATTAACATTTTTCAGAAGTTAAGTGCAAAACTTTTAATAAAACTATATTTTTTATTTGTGTGTACACACCCAGAGTTTCACCAACAATCAATATGCAACTAGCGATTTGAAATTGGTTCACTGTTGTAGAACCCCTTGGTCCGAAATACACCTTGAAGCCAGCACCTTGTTATACATATTTGCGCCTTTGTTTTGATTTGTTGTGTTATTTTGACAGAATATTTGAGAGTTTGTTCATGTGAGTTCATTATTAGGGGCGCATTATTAAGCTTGGGACCGAGCTTGGGACCGATGTTCTAGTACTGACTGAGCCAAGAAAAAAATCGTTTTTGTATGGGACCTACTGGTCTTAGAGTTAGTCTATGGTTTTACTTACCGAAGTCGGGAAAATTTCACTGGGTTTTCAAACAGCTGAAAATTCAGTAATCAATTGACCAGCATTTTTCATTGCTAAAAACTCCGTAAACCGTGAACTGTCAAACATAATTACTGACTTTTTAGTAGTTTCAATTTGTTTACTTTCTGTTTGCTGAGTTTTTCTGTATTCAATTGTTCCTTCGGAGAAGTCAGTAGATTTTACTGAAAATAAAATGTTTTTAAGGTGGCAAAACAATTAATGCTTTGAAACTTTTTCTCCTTTATTTATGATTAGTTATTTGTATACAATGAAACGAACATAATCAACTTAATTTATGTTTCGGAGTAATTTCTCTGCTCCAGTGCTATTGAAATAAAACGAATCCTCTTGAAAATTTCCTCTCGTATAGAGTACTGTCATTGTCGTTGTTATGTTTTTTTGTCGGAAATGGTCCAGTGAATGATACACCGTTCTGATAAATAAGAAATATAAAAAATATATTACAAAACACTGGTATAGAGGGATATATTATTTATGGGTATGCCAACATATGTGCAATGGCCCTTCGTTAATCCGGGTTTATTTCGTTGGAAAACGAATCAGATGACGGGCGCCTCCGCGAATTTTTATTCAGCTTAGCTAAAAACAACACGATTTGAAGAAAATTTTTACTTACTATTTATTGAGTCTCAAATATTAATATTTGAGACTCAATAAATAGTAAGTAAAAATTTTCTTCAAATCGTGTTGTTTTTAGCTAAGCTGAATAAAAATTCGCGGAGGCGCCCGTCATCTGATTCGTTTTCCAACGAAATAAACCCGGATTAACGAAGGGCCATTGCACATATGTTGGCATACCCATAAATAATATATCCTCTATACCAGTGTTTTGTAATATATTTTTATATTTCTTATTTATCAGAACGGTGTATCATTCACTGGACCATTTCCGACAAAAAACATAACAACGACAATGACAGTACTCTATACGAGAGGAAATTTTCAAGAGGATTCGTTTTATTTCAATAGCACTGAGCAGAGAAATTACTCCGAAACATAAATTAAGTTGATTATGTTCGTTTCATTGTATGCAAATAACTAATCATAAATAAAGGAGAAAAAGTTTCAAAGCATTAATTGTTTTGCCACCTTAAAAACATTTTATTTTCAGTAAAATCAACTGACTTCTCCGAAGGAACAATTGAATACAGAAAAACTCAGCAAACAGAAAGTAAACAAATTGAAACTACTAAAAAGTCAGTAATTATGTTTGACAGTTCACGGTTTAGATGCAAGTCGATGATACTGAATTTTCAGCTGTTGAAACTGAAAACTGACTCGTAGTAACCAGATCTAGATCTACATGCAAAACGATTTTTCTTGGCTCAGTCAGTACTGAACATCGGTCCAGTCGTCAAGCAATAATGCGCTATAATGAACCCATGAACAAACTTCAGATATTCTGTCAAATAACAACAATCAAAGCAAATATGTATACAGTGCTGGCTATTATCGACAGGTCTACAACAGTGACAATTTCAAATCATTGATATTGTTGTTTAGGTGTACACAAATAAAAATATAGTTTTATTAAAGTTTTGCACTTAACTTCTGAAAAATGTTAATTTTTTGTGAAATTAAAAGCAAAATAATCTTGGATGAAAGTTTTGTGTTTGATTTGAAAGTGTGTGTTTTCGGGTCTGTGTGTAAATTTATAAGTGTTTTCTTTCACCATAAAAATTGTAGAACTGTCAAATCCACTAACACAAAGGAAGTCGTCTTGCTCGTCGTCGTCGCTTCGAATTTTTTACTACTGTCCACGTCCGTGTCCGCGTTTTTTGCTTCCGTCCGCTTGTGTTCGCTTTTGGTAAAAATTGTTCAATTTTTGTAAAAATTCGTGCATTTGGCTATGAATTATTTTTTAACTGTTTTCGAAGTAAGTAATTCCGTGAAGTTTAGTAGTTCTTACTAGTCCCATTCTGAAATTTCCAGATTCAAAACCCAGTCTAAACTCGGCTATTTCTTTCCACAACTTCCTATGTATATAAAAAAGGACCAACGCATGTCATAGTCCCATCAATGATTTTAACAAAAAAAAAAGAGGAATGCTTTAGAATTCTTTACTATACATTACTACCGCGTGACTTTAGAAGCAAAAATCTCAGAACGAAAGCAACAAAAAACCGTAATCTTCCTATTTTAGATTTCTTTACTGAAGAAAGCTTGAAATAAGAACAACATAAGCAACCGTTCTATTTTAATTAATAAGTGTATGAAAATGGATCTGCTGCTACCTGTTCCTCGTAAACGAATTACACTTTTACATTTTGAAAACATGGCTAATCAATAAAAAAAATACGTATTCCGTTGATTTTCCCGGTATACCCAATTTCCTTCGCATTTTTTATTGCAAGTTACTCAATAACAGCTTTCTTGCCGTTATCGTGCAAACTCTATTTTATTTATTTCTAACACAGGTAACAAAACAAACTAAAATCCTAACAAAAAATGTTTACCCATTATTATTTTTATTTCTAGAACTATCTTCAAAGCTTGCGGATGCATTGATTTGAAGCAGTGTGCTGGTGACCTACCTTAACTGGAAGATCCAGATCAATTGTTGTTTTTGATACTAGTAAATGTATCTCTTGGACAATTGAGATAAATGACTAACTCGCATTTTCAACGGATCAAAGAATTTCTAAAATTACAACCAATTTTTTACTCCTTGGAAGCCATAAAGATTATTCTGACAATAAAAACTTGTTTTGTTAAAACTATGTGTTCATTTCAAACAGCATACTTTTATTTTAATTGCATGACACTTTCAGTTTGAAAGTTCATTCTGCTTAATTTCCAAAAATTTGCTTTAACTTTCAGCGATGCCACGGTTTCAATTTGAAAGTTTTATAATTCATCTAAAAAACCCGTTTTAATGTTGAAACTATTTTCAATTTCAATCCAAATAGCACATTTTAATTCTAATTGCACGACACTTTCTGGATAACAGTTCATTTTTGGAATAATAATAATTAGCTTTCATAATCAACGATGCCACGTTTTCGATTTGACAGTTCTACAATTTGATTTGAAAATTTCAACTTTTAAATGTACAGAAAAGGAAAATTTTGAATTCACAGTTTGAAGGTTTTTGTTTTGAAAGCACACCGCTTTCTACGAAAAGAACCAACGTAACTTTTCAATTTTGGCAATGGTTTTTTAATTTTAATAATGTTTGTTCTTTGTGTGTAGCTGCCAATGGTTAGTTATTTTTATACATAAAAGGCGTAATCTCAAGTTTCCGTGAGGGTGGGTGAAAAAAAAACCTATTTCTGAGTAATTTGATTCCTCCGTGGACTGATTGATTATTTACTCGAAAATGAGTAGCTGTTGAATAGCGTGCAAATCGCAGTGCTACCAACATGCCGCACGAAAATAGTGATGTCTTCTCTTTCCGACTTACGCCATGGTTCAGCATGGACGTGTAAAATATTCATGGTGTTGAAATAGTGTTTTTTTATTGTAAAACTACATTAAACAGTAATAGTCCGTTCAAGAAAACTAGTCCGTCGTGAAGGAAAATTCGTGAGTGTGGCTAAACCTGTGGAAAACGGTGAATTTTTGGCTAGAGCCAACCAGTGCAAGCGATACTGCGAGCACGCTTTTCTGTCGCGGGAATATCGCTGCTCATTCACATTTTGGATACCTCCATGTCGGATTACATCGCCGTCAAGTGTAAGCAAGCCAATTATCTGCCCCACTCGGCTGGTTGTTCTTCATCTTCCGCACGACCCAATGCCCGATTGTGATTGTGAAAACCTCTTGCAGATCGTCGTTCAGGCCCTCATTAACTCTGGTCCACGTGATTCGACCCGTGTCGGACGTGCCGGTACTGCCGGTCATTTGCCTGCCGACGTGTCGCCACTGCCTCGTGTCAACCAGGTTCGTTGCTAGAAGCTTTGATAAAAATATTCTCGGTACAGTTCAAAACCGGAATATACCACTCCCAATCCATAAGTCCAAACAGTGGCGTATCTAGTGCGCTGTATAGTGGATCTAATGCGCTATATAGCGCACTAGATGCACCACTGTTTGAACTTATGAATTGAGAGTGGCATCGATTGGTGCGAGTGCCATATTCCGGTGTTGACCTACACCGAGAATAGTACCGACAGTATGATTCCATTTATTTTAAATATTTTTCGTTACAATTTTCAGGCTATCTGTGGTTACATTCCGTAAAGTTCAGACCGTTGCCGTATGCATAGCTGTCGAGGTGATCAACGCTGCTAAGGTAGGTGGAACATGTTTGGAATGATGGTATTAAATGCCCTCATTTTCATGATTGCGAGTGGAACAGCCATGCCTCTTGAAAAAAAAATGTTTCAGTAATGCCTTGGTCAGACTACAGCGTTGTAACAAGATACAAGGCTATCTTGATGATGTTTTCCTTGTTGATAATTTTTTTAACACACTTGTACGTAATACAACGCTGTAGTCTGGACAAGGCATAAGATTGTAAGAATAACCTCGAGAATAACTCTATTGCGTTAATTGGTAATGGTACGCCGAGTGCTACGCAACCTACCTGTAACTACTGCTGGCAGTATGTTAACAACGAATATAGTAAAGGAAGGAACGTCCAGAGGGGCAATAAAAGAAGTGATCTTGTTTTACGTTTTTTTAAACAATTAATCTTTGAATTAACTAGAGAATTGATGAATTAAAACATATGCACTAATAACCCGTTCGCACTACAACCTATGTCGGTGACGACGTTTTTTTTTTATCAATCCTTATGTTGGTAACATAGCTTGTAGTGCGAACAGTGTAGCAATACTATAAAACAAAACTCGAAGGATGGTTTTATATTATTTTTTGAACCAGTCAACCGATTCTGCGGCTGATATTCCGAAAATCAAAGAACATGTTGTGTTTGACGACAACTGTTTAACCAAAATGCTCAATTGAATCACCATTTTCCTAAAATATTATGATAATTGATTTAAAATCAGTCGTCTGTTCCGAAACATTAACTGAATACTTTGTTTAAGAAACAAAAATCCTAGCTTCTGGTAGTCCCTGCAGACTGCAATATTTTGTATGTGTGGTTTCCAATAAATATGCTCAGAGTATCTAAAACCTGGAAAAACCTGAAAAATCGGGAATTCTCAGGGAATTCAAAAAATCGAAAATGTTTCAGAAGAATTTCATCTTCGAAATAGAATGTGCCAATAATATAATTGTTCACGACCATAAAACAACATGACGAGCTATTGCCTATACAAAAAACCATTATCATATTTGTATCGTTTCTTAATTGTTGAAAAATCAAGCATTTGAAGGATTGGTATACTAATCTTCTATCTTCTTCTTCTATATATATATAAAAATGAATTTCTGTCTGTCCGTCTGCCTGTCTGTTTGAGATTCGGAAACTACTGTAACGATCGACGTGAAATTTGGTATGCAGGAGTTTTTGGGGCCGGGAAAGGTTCTTAAAATGGTTTGTGACCCCTCCCATACAAATAAAACCAACTTTTTAGCACAACTCGAGAACTAATTAAGCGAACGGAACCAAATTTGGTATGTGGAGGTTTTTGAAGGCAAGGAATGCTTCAATGATCCGAGGCCCCTCCTTCTTTTAGAATGGGGAATGGGGGGGGGGGGGGTTCATACAAATAAAACACAAATATCTGCATAACTCAAGATCTAATATAGCAAATTGAACCAAATTTTGCATATGGGTTTTCAAGGCGAGAAATGTTTAGAAGACGGTTTGAGACACCTCCTCTCTCTGGAAGGGACATACAAATGAAACTATTTTTTCAGCATAACTCGAGAACTATTTAAGCAAATGGAACCACATTTGGCATGTAAGGGTTTATAAAGGTAAGGAATGTTTCTATGAGGATTCGAAGCCAATCCCTCGTTAGAAGGGGGGTGGCTCATACAAATAAAACACAAATATCTGCATAACACAAGATCTAATTAAGCATATGGAACCAAATTTTGCATGAGGAATGTTTTCAGGGCGAGAAATGTTTCTAGAATGGTTAGAGACCCCTCCCCTCTCTGGGAGGGGAATAGGGGGGGGGGCATGCAAACTCGAGAGCTAATTATGCAAACGGATCCAATTTGGCATGTGGAGCTTTTTGAAGACAAGAAGTGTCTCTATGGTGATTTGAGACCCCTATCCCTCTGAAGAGGGGGATGCATATGGCGGAGGGGGTTGTGCTCTCATTGTAATGGTACACAAATTTCAACTAAACATGAGAATTATCCAGGCAACTAAAACATAAAACGTGTATTTCTGGGGAGGAGCACTGTTGAAAAACGAAAACAAAATCTATAATCGAAGTCAAACATTAGCTATCGAGAATATTTTAAGAAAACTCACTATCTCTTCATTTATTTACAACGCGTAGCAACGCTCGCACCGGGTTCAGCTAGTAGATCTACAGATCTATTGTAATGACAATGCACTGAAAATATATTTTGGTTCATAAATATTACGAAATCAATCGTTCAACTCACCAATGCAATCATTGTTTACAGCAACGAAATTGATTTGTACTATGTGTAAAGCTGGTTTCGCATACATTACCACATGCACTGTCAAAACAACGAAGCATTTGTGTAGTCAAAAAAATCGTTCGTGTATGATACGAAAACAGCACTAAAGCTTGTAGTACACTGTTTGTCCAATAGCCAAATATTTGTCATAGGCAGATAGGCATTGACAAACATCTGTGATATATGTCAGTTGTCTAGCTGCCTAGAGCTGCCTATGACAAATCTGGATCAAAAATAGAAAAGGGCCCATCAACATTTGTAAACAAACACTTCTGAGCCCTTTTTCTCGCAAGTCGTTGGCTATACCCGCAAACCTACAGAATCGTCGTGTAGGGGAAAATTTCCCCTACATGATTATGGTATTGGTTTGCGTGGGTGGCCTACGCTTTGCGAGGAAATAGGCTCAGAAGTGTTTGTTTACAAATGTTGATAGGCCCTTTTCTATTGTTGATCCAGAAATATTTGGCTATTGGACAAACAGTGTACTACAAGCTTAAGAACTACAATAATTTTGTGGAAAAAAGTGGGAAAGAAAAGAGATGCGTCTCGCTGATGCTAAGCGTTGCATGCATGTTTGACAGTTCTGCTGTATCGACTCAAAATGAACCTCCAAAAAAAAAAAAACGCAGCTATGGGGCCGAGGGAGAAGTTACACCATGATCTATTTTTTTTAATGTGTCTGGGCTTGGGAATTGAACCTGCACCATCATATTCGATAAAACAGAAGGAACGATTGACTGGTTCGAACGAAATTCATTTTGTGCATTGTACGATTAAGGTGTAATGCAAAAGTTTAGCTGATGACAAGCAGTACGAATGTTGCTTATAATGAATGAAAAATCTGTTCAATGTACGAAAACTGTGTTTACGAAGCGAACGTAAGCGAATTTACGAAAAAATATTTTCAGTGTAAGTAATTTTCGTTTGTCTGCTAGGAGAACAATAATCTTCGTGGCCCGAAAAACATTTTATATACACTTTTATTGTATTGTAATTATATGGCTATTTTTTATCCCGGAAGTACTTCTGAAAGCTCATACACTTTTCAGTTGTCTTGTAAGATCATTCTTGAAGCTTCTTCCAAATGTCCACTCCCCCAAAGTGAAGTCATCCTCTCTACTGATTTTAGGATATGCGAAAATTTGATTAGCGGTATCAAAATGTTTGTTTCCTTTCAAAATGTATTCTAATGAAAGCTCTCTAATCTCTTCAGAGTTATTCAAAATATTATATGGGAAACTGCGGTTACGATTTTTTGGGGTATTATGGTTTAATTCTACCGCATTCTTTAACAATAAGATATTTCGGCGGATTTCAGCTTCATTTCGGCCGATTGGCCGGCCATTGAACTAAGTTATTCAAAACTAATTATAAGTATACTTGGGACAGTTGTCCATACAGTTCTACAGTTGTACAAGGTTTAAAGAAATTTCTAGAGTTATTGAAAACATTTGAAATTATTGCAATAACGATTGAATTTGATATTCTTCATAAAATTTCTGGAGAATGCGTTTCAGATAATCAAGAGAAAAAAAGGTGAGAGAAAGGAAATCAATGAGTTATGATGAAAATTTATGAACTTCGAAGCCCAAGGCTATTGCCTAAATTCAAGTGGGCAGTGTATTTTCATTTTACTGGAAAAGTCTAAATTCTGTAATATTATCAAATATCAAATAATATCTGTGAGTCGCAAGGTAACATAGTAAGGGTTGGAAGAAATCCATAAAATTTAAAAGCCTTGAAGATAGTTAAGGACACTCCTTTCACGCGAGGTTTTAAGTAGTCTTCTATGCCAAATCAGTGAAATGAATAAAAATAAAAATTTAATTACATTACAATACATTAACAAACAGCTTTACTTGTAAAAAACTAGAAAACAACTACAAAATTTGAAGATCTAAAGAATATGTGTAGATTTTAAAAAGATGAGAATCCTAATGAAATAAAAAGATTCTCTTGAAAGTTTGTTCGGCATTTGAGACCAATATATTCTGAAAGTGAAGCTTTCATGTACTACGGTACCCTTTTTATTCAGTGATCAAATATTTTTCAGAGGCAAATATACATCTGGCAGGATCTATTATGGCTGACAGCTAACCAAATGTGTGTATGCGTATTATAAATATTTGGTAATTATACAAACAGTGTACTACAAGCTTCAGAGTTTTCTATTTTCACCGAAATGGGCATGTCAATAGAATTTTTGTTTGAGGTTATGAACATGTTTTCTTCAAGACTGGTAAACCGGGCATACTTAGGGATTTTTTTTTTTTGAAATGGGATAGACATCCTAATACTGTACATTTTTCGAAAGTTCTGTGCAGCCCAACGATGCCACAGAGAACAGACATTGATGCCCATATATCTATTCTTGAAAAACGTGTGTAAAAGTTTGAACGAAACTACGTTGAAACACTAACATTATCTATTGTCAACAGCTTAAGTTATGTTGAACAATGTTGCCATATTTGTTTACTTTCTACACAACACAATGTTCGGCAAAGTTGCTGTCGCACAACTGCAGCACCACCTACCAGGAGCGCAACGACATACATTTGAAATGTCGGTTTAAAGTTTTACACAAACAGCAGACCGAAGATAAAGGTCTGTTCTCTTTGGTTCAGCATCGTTATCAGCGGTGTTATCCAAGAAACCATGAGGTTATAGTAAAATGGAATAGTGGTATTTATTCATTGCAGTTGGATTGAAGCCGAAAAGCGCCCCATTAAAATAGCACTAATGCCATATCTTTTATAAAGCCAAAAGTCATTGGTAAAGTAGCGCGTTTGGACTGGTAATATATCAATATATTCTCAACGCTACATTACTTGACAGCTGTTGAATTGAGGTGATCCCGAATTAATTATTTAATAATATATAATGCTTGTGGTTACTTACTCTTTTTTTTGTAATATATACGAATGAAACCGCACTTACGATTGGGTCTTCTAAAGTAAGCGGACCTAAAAAAAAACAGAATTAATCCACCGATAGCGAGACTGAACCCTTTTTACACGGCCCCAGATATTTCATATATTCAGTTCATAAGATAAACTATTTTACAATCCTAACCGTCAATTCTGAATATTTGCTTTGTCAAGCAATGCATTAGATGCGACACTAAAGAATGCAAGTAAAATCGATTAGTGTGAGTTGTGCTGTCCAGACTATCGAATCAAAATTAAATTTCGTCCAGTCGCTTGAGGATTATGCAGCATCAAGTTCATGACAATAGCTCAAACATCGGTACACAAAAAGCTCAGTATAAAATCAGAGACTGAACTGTTTGATAGCTGTTGTAATAATCCCTAAAATACTGTCTCGTTCATATCTGAATAACGAAATATCCGAATGGAAACGAATAAGGGAAACGTTGTATGGGAATGTTGTAGTTTTCAATGGCCGTCAACAAAACTGAAATCGGTTAACAAACGGCTGAGAAAGCGTTAATAAGGAACACTTACCACACACACACACACACACACACACACACACACACACACACACACACACACACACACACACACACACACACACACACACACACACACACGCACACACCCAATCCACCCACACCCACACCCCCACACACACACACACACACACGACAGACAGATAGAAAAGCAATGATAATATCTATGTGTCCCACATATGGATTTTGCAATGCGATCAACAAATGATAGCTATTTGCAAGCACACATACTTTTTATGTGTACACGTGACATCTATGTGTGGCCACACGTATTTTTCATTTGTTACATTAAATTAATTTGTGTTTTTCAGAGGGTTCTGTTTACGTGTCAACACATCAATATTATGTGGAATTTTCAATGGATTTTCACCAATAAATATGTGTGAATTATTTGTAGTGTACACATGCACACACAAATATGTGCTCTGGTATAAGAAGGGTACAGAGGTAGTGTTTGGACTTTCTGTCAAAAAAAATAGATATTCTACATTGAGGCAGAACCTCTCAAAAGTAGACTACTATAATATGGTTCATTGCTAGTGCCGCTAATCTCTATCAAGGCTGTCGACCAACTTTCTTGGTGTTATCACATTTTATTAATTCATCAAAATCTTACAAAACATTCTACAGGTCGTGCAAACAGGGCTGGAGTTTGTCATCCAAGTTGTAGGTTGCTATCTTGGTTTATTCTTCTGGACATCGAGGTGAATCAATTGCTTAGAGAGAATTTTAAAAATTATGCCAGCTTCAGGGGAACAAAAGAAGAAAAGCAGGGAAGCTGTTCGGAGGTTTTTACTCAAGAAGAAGGTAAACTATTATGATGATAGAAATTATGTGTACTAACATACAACTTGTTACAGTTGAAATTTGATAATCCCCCCTGCCATACGGTAGAACCCCATGAGCAACTTAGTGGAGAACAATCACATCTTGCAGAACCACGACATTTTACACGCGCAACTTGTGTACTGGTGAACCGTTCCGAAATAAAGGTCGGAGGAAACAATCTTGTTACTATGCGTCGCCCAAGCACACGTGCACACCCCGAAGAGGTAAGCGAGTTTTCATTTGCTCCATTGGAACCACGCATCAACTGCTTTTTATCATGTTAACTAGCTATAGCTTATACCACAGAAAACAGACATCCAGGCTCGAACATTTTCCTTCCCATTTACTGCGTAAATATTTAAACGCAAACCTTTTGGAAATACAACGCCGTCTAGTCTAGGTTTCGCCAAACTAAAATTGACAGACTATCAAATCTCGAGGCGGGCATGTGGTGCCATCAACATACTTCACCAAAACTAACGAAAACGAGCTGTAGTTTTAAAATGGCAGTTACAGAAATTTACACACGGAGGGCACCCTAGCTTGGATGTCTGTTCTCTGTGCTTGCACTCAGCTATATTTAATATAAACAACTTGAATTTTTCCGTATGTAATCAAACCGCTTGGTTTTAATACGGCTGACCTATGGACTAAACGACGGAAATTAGTTTGTTATTTATATTTAGTATTTTACAGAAGCCTTATTTTATATTTTATCATATATTTAACTTTTTTGATCGCAGGTATCCAAAACAAGCACAATTTTTGAAAATGTTTTAACGTGTTCAGGAAACCGTCACGCTCTACCAGCAACCCGCGAGTATATTGTATCAGCAATTGAGAGCGAACATCAGAAGCCAACTCCGAAACGACGGAATAGGCGCAGGAAGCATCGACGAGCAATTCAAGCGGTAAGTAATGGTATTTATGATTCTTGTCAATCAAAACTAGGATTTACAACAAACTCTAGTTCCATTTCATAAACGGTAAACGCTTTGTAAGCGGTTGCGTTAGAAACGTTACTGTACCTATAGCAGTATGTGACGCCTCCATACACAACTATTGGTATACTATCGTTTCTATCGTACCGCAACTAATGGAGCGTTAATCCTACTTTTCTGCTTTGTCGTTGAAAACTGGAATAACCAACCAGTTTACTCCCGTTTGTACGATTACATCTTACCGCATCTAGTACGCTGTATGGTGTGCATCAGATGCGCAATGCAATAATGCATTAGATGTAACACAATAGGGACATACGGGCAAGGAATAATACCCCAGACAGACTACAGTCTATATAACTTTATATAGAGCATCTTGATATAATATGCCATACATATCATTTCCAGTAAAAATTATATGTACGCAATAATAAATATCGCCGTAGAAACTACCATTCCGAGGGTTTTTTTTAATTCCGTGTCGGGTATTTTCGATACTGCGACCAATTTTTAGATCTATTGTGACAATAAATGCGATTTCGAGGGTTAAATCTAGCGCAACAACCAACAATTTTCAGCAGCGTTTAATTTTACAATTCCTGTGGTGTAGTTGATATCAATATGAGGTCTGTCAAATTTACCACAAATGCTGAAGGCTGAACCATAAACATAGTGAGTTTGACTGAATTTTCATTGTAGTTTTAAAAATAGGCATAGTCAGGTAAAATGGTAGTTTCTACTACAAGATTTTTTCCAGTGTATGATGAATGATGTCAAGACAGACTATATCACGTAATACAGGTTGTAGTGTGGAACGGGTTACACAATTTATTTGAGTGGATTTTCTTATTTTGAACAGCAACGATGATATTTCATATTAATACGATTTCTATCAACACATCCGTATACCTTGCGATTGTAGACTGCTGTTTTAAACGTGTTCTAATGATATTTATATATACTCAGGTTGAATCCAGCATAAAGGCATCACCTTTGCCAGAAATACAACCAACGTCTATTGTGAAAGCGGAGCCTGATGAACAAGATCTGTCCCATTTAGTTCAATGTGAGCTGGAAGTTGCAGAAATCCCTCCAGAACGCGCATTCGCAAAACAGAACGAGTTGAGTATCGCTCGATCACCTGATGAGGTAGGCATATTATTTTTAATATTTTCATGGGAAGAAGCCCAGTTAGTGTTGTGTTTTGCAGTTTGGAACGATTCTGTATACATTAGTAAGTGTTCCTCTTAGGATGGTAATAAATTAGTAGGCTTTAAATATGGCATTTCTTACCATCATAAGAATAAATTATCATAACGATTACATCTAACCTATTCCAGTGGTATTTTATGGGAATGTTGTTGAAATAGTCCAACTTTTCATCATAGTGTAAAGTGTGATTGATTCTCGAGATTTACTATGGCATTCATTTATTGCATGTCAACATGTCGTCAACCGACTTACCCAATTGAATCTTGACTTATTAAAATTTATTAGGACCCTTGTACTTTTTAGGTGTCTTGATGTAGAACAAGCCGATAAAGAACGTATGCTTATGGAGTACTACAGTTGGTTTCTTTTGAGTACATCTGTTAACAAAACTGTTCGAAGATTGTTCTAGAAAACGATTGATTGAATGCAGACGATAGCTAATAATGCTTGCTGTAAGTTCACCTGAGTGATTCGTCACCCATATTTGGCACTAGCATCAGCGGACTAAAAATACTCATATTTCGCGCTAATGGCATAGTTCCTCCTGCCGAAGAGTGTTACCGCAATGGTGTTTAGTT
Organism: Aedes japonicus; assembly: GCA_034211315.2. Classification (NCBI taxonomy): domain Eukaryota; kingdom Metazoa; phylum Arthropoda; class Insecta; order Diptera; family Culicidae; genus Aedes; species Aedes japonicus. Next base: position 7,346 of record JASCZW010007557.1, on the reverse strand, counting down.
AGCTGAGGTCAGTTATCTGGCTGATGGGGCACGAGAGCAATAGCATTCATTATGACAATCGTAACTGCTAATAGGATCATTTTCGCTTCTCTTAAACACTTCAACAGTATTGTGACAACACATTGCTCGATAATTTATTAGTGTTCACCGATAAAAAAATTTCATAGTTGCACGAAGCAAAGTTCTAAATTATCACATTTCAACTACTGAGCTATATCTGTATGCAATATTTTTCATCAAACAAATGCATTCAAGAATGTGGCTAATCCTGCATTGAGTAGAAGTACAACAAGACAACTATTGAACTTGGACAACATCAGCAAGCACTCTAAAAGTTTGGTACTTTATTTAAAAATAAATAAAATAGTTTGGGATTATTCTGTATGACGAGTTAAGAGTACGACGCTAATGTAATATTTTTAATCTCTCTACAGCGCAACTTAAAATGCCCTGGTGATGAAGACGCGTCGGTCAACGAATTGTTCGATGGATGGCAGGTCCATAGCATCGTACCGGTATCTGAGATCAAGTCTTCGGTATTGCAGATCGAGTTTGGATTCCGGTTCAAATCGGAAAACTTCCCTCAAAAAGGCACAATGCGATACTACGATTGTCGTATGATAAAGTTTCGTTCCGTCCGCAGCGCAACTTAAAATGCCCTGGTGATGAAGACGCGTCGGTCAACGAATTGTTCGATGGATGGCAGGTCCATAGCATCGTACCGGTATCTGAGATCAAGTCTTCGGTATTGCAGATCGAGTTTGGATTCCGGTTCAAATCGGAAAACTTCCCTCAAAAAGGCACAATGCGATACTACGATTGTCGTATGATAAAGTTTCGTTCCCGTCCGCAGTGCGAAAGAAAGTTGTTAGTGTTCATTCCGAATTCTGATAGTCCTGCGACCATTAGCATCAAAGGCAAGCACACCTGTGGAACAGCCCCGCCCGAGAATTTGGCCCGCGCAAAGCTCAACCAACACCAATCTGCGTTGATAGAAGGATTGTTGAAAGCTGGATTACCTTCAAAAGACAAATTAGAGAACAGTATGGTTTCCAAAAATCAGTTAAGCTATGCCGTCAAATCAACTAGGCAAAAGCTGTTCGGTACTGGAGTGTTTTCAATCGGTAAGTCATGGGTTTTCCTAAAGTTTAAATGAACATATAGAGTTGCTTTTCCAATATTCGTCTGGGTTGTTCTATATAAATCCTACTCTTATATAAAACATGGCATTCTTATTTCAATGCTTTTGGTGTACATTTAGGAAAAAAACTAGAATAACGGTGAGATGAACATGATACTCTATACATTGAAAAATATGGCTGCAATTTTTCATCTAAAATAAATATTTATTTTTTACTCCTTACTTTCGATTCGGTTCTAAAGAGTTGATTAGCTGTTTACCTTTTATAAAAGTTCACTGTGTTTTTCAATGTACTGTTCCTTTCAGACATATCCTTTAGCCATAATAGTTTAAATCAGAATATGATTCGGTATACGCATTCTAAATAATAGCACTGGTAGCCTTGCGAGTATGTTCAAAACTTTAGCAATATGTCGTGTGTTTCCAAAATAATTAATAAACGTTGACCAGATTTTTTTTTCTGCACACATACTAGTGCTTACAAATCTTCTTACATGAGATATCGAGTATAGGCAGATAAATTTAACATTTTCTTTATGAGATGAAATTAAACAGTCAGATCTCTCGTCGACTGTAATTGATCGTAAGGGAATAATGGGCATCTTAAGTGGATGCTTATTCATAAAAAATAAAGAACAAAAATATCAAATATTCATTCAAGGTTATTATTTGTGCATTGCACCACAGAATTTTTTTTTTTTTTTTTTTGTTGAGACTCATATAAACATTTTGAGGTTGAACAGTTTAAATCAAACTTAGGTGATACATTTGAATAACCTTTCAAATTAAGTTAAAAATGGCCTTTTTTGTGCTCATTTTGGCCAATTTAAATTTAATTTATTATTCACTAAGGCATTAATACAGTTCCTAGCTTATTCCTGTTTTATTGTCTTTCAGTGCATGGCTTTTCAAAGATGCTATATCATCAAAGAATTCGAGTACAGTGTCTGGACATAGAAGAAGCATATAAAAATATGAGTTCATAGTGCAATCGACTGGTTCCTTTTGAGTGCGTCTGTTAACAAAACTGTTCGAAGATTGTTCTAGAAAACGATTGATTGAATGCAGACGATAGCTAATAATGCTTGCTGTAAGTTCACCTGAGTGATTCGTCACCCATATTTGGCACTAGCATCAGCGGACTAAAAATACTCATATTTCGCGCTAATGGCATAGTTCCTCCTGCCGAAGAGTGTTACCGCAATGGTGTTTAGTTAGCTGAGGTCAGTTATCTGGCTGATGGGGCACGAGAGCAATAGCATTCATTAAGACAATCGTTACTGCTAATAGGATCATTTTCGCTTCTCTTAAACACTTCAACAGTATTGTGATAGATTGCGCTCATCCAAATCAATATCTTGTCCACATAGAGTACCGTTTTTTTTTAGGTTTAATGCTGCATACCAGAGTGACAAAAAATCGGTTGTCAAGTCAATTTGCTCAAGTTTTCTATGATCATCTAAAAAATTAATCCCCGGATCTTCTCTTCTCTGTAGTATTGGGTATCTGTCGCCTGCCATGCAAATTGTGTTCAATTTATTGAATACAATTTAAACAAACAGCAACACATCCATCAAAAATGCAAATATAGTTCAAATGTTTAGATACAGCGCTCATAATACATTAATTTTTTTTCTTTCCATGGTACCTCCAGAGCTTTGCAACATTTGACAAAAAGAACTTTCATCAAATTTTGAATCATTATTCAATTTTATTTTTTAATATTTTATTGCTTTAAGCACACGAACATGTTTTGAAAACACAAATTTTATAACGAATGTAATTCATATAGAGGAAAGGGCTTTGATGTTGGCCTATGGATCTATTATTCGGCCAATGCCTAAAATTCTAGGTAAATATTTTCACTATTTCTATCCTCGTTGGCGTAGCATGACTTTTCCTGTAGGTGCCAGCGTAACGCTCACAAAGGATTTGAAAATATCAGAGTAGCAATTGAAAATAATCTGCAAAACCCCTGTTTTTGGGAATCAACAAAAACTGCGTAAAATGTAAAATGCACACTGAGATTAGAATGCAGAATAATAAAGCATAGAGAACTAAACAGCAGATCAATTTCAGGGTGTGCCTACCAGGCTCCAGGGGGAGCACGGTATCCCTTGCACCCTCGGTTGCTTCGCCAATGTTTATCCTGGAATGAAAAATTATGCAGTATTATAGTTTCGTTAGCATATCAATACAAATAAAATTTAAGCACAGGCAATTTTTATCGTTAGGCCGAATCCTAGATCCATGAGCCAACATTGCAGTCCTTTCTTCAAAGTATAACACTCTCGGCAAAATCAAATAGAAGTTTCCACAAAAGATCCGTAATTCACAGGGGGCTGGTAACCCTATCCTGGTTGCTAGCGTTTTACAGTATGCAACATATCGGGGCCTTATTTAAATGAGGCCCGCTGTCATTTATATGCACGAAACAGATGCAATTCGGTTTATAGGTAGAAGGAAAAAGATAGATGTTGACTTCTGAAACGTCATTATTTGCCCGTCCCGTGGTAATTCAAGATCCAAGACACACCGATTAACCTATCACTGTTTTTTTATTTGCAGGAGAATTGGAACAGTGGGTAGTTTCCAAATCAGCGGTGCCGAATGACGAGCGCGAAGGGTTCGTGATCGGAAAAGATATTGATCACGAGAACAAATCATTCCGAATAATTTTTTCATCCAAGCGTCTGCTTTCGATTTTGACGAAATTTAACGTTGCTGCTGCCGATTGCACTTTCAAAGTCACTTTAGAAGGTTATCCTTTGCTTGTTGTCGTTGTTCTAGATAAAATGCGACACGCACACCCAGTGGCATTTGGCATCCTATCTAAACAAGACCAAACAGACTACCAGTTTTCTTTTCAAGCAATCATTGATGCTTGTACAAGATTTGGATTTACAGTGGCTGTCACCACTTTTATGAGCGATGGAGAGCTTGCTATCAAAAAAGCCGCTCGTATTGTTTTTAACGAGCCAACAATTCTTAATTGTTACTTTCATGTAGTTCAAAACATTTCAAAACATTTGAAAAAGAACAATGAAGTTCCGAACGAAATGCACGCTCAAATTAAACGTGATATTGGCTTACTCCAGGTTTCTCCAACAACGCAACATTTCGTCACCGGGATGAAGTTGTTTTTACGAAAGTATGAAAGATTTCCTGATTTTATTCAGTTTATGCAAAAGTACGCATATGACAAGAATTTTTGCCAATGGTATGAAGCAGCCAAGCCAACTGTACCAGCTACAAATAATGCCTTAGAAGCACTTAACAAATCAATAAAGTATAATCATATGAACCGACACAAGGAACCACTCTCTTCCTTCAAGACCATAATTCTAAACATAATTTATGAGTACGGTGATCCTATGAAGGCTATTGCCCAGGAACGAACCGTCAACAGCTTCACCAACGAGAGAAAAACATTTGATTGGTTGAAGTTGGGGAAGAAAATGAGAACCTGTCAGGCTCCGGTCGATGGGAAACAATTTGTTTACGTGCCCGGAAAATATAAAAGGAAATATCTCTGCTCGAAATACAAGCATTTGAACATCCAGACTACCGCACATTCGAGCAATTTTCAGAAAATTTCGGTAACTTCTACAGAGTGGACGTAAGCAGCGACGATTGGAATTCTTGGAATTGTACATGTTATTACTTCCTTAAGAAGAACTTTTGTTGTCACGTCCTGGCAGTCGCTGTAAAACGCCAAAAATACGTGCTAAGTACCGGGGCAGACACTACACCTATGGGCCGAAAGAAACCGACAGGACGTCCAAAGACAGTTAGCAAAGCACTGATCGTTGATTAAAGGCTCATTCAACGGGACTTGCCGGCAGAATTATACATCTAAACGTAATTGTAGACGATTTATCGTAGATCTTCAAATACCCAAGAGAATGTGCAGGCACCTATGGTTTTCTCACGTAAAACACGCAACAAAACGCCTGGTTTTGTTCAATGGTGGCAGTGGTTTGAGTTATTTGTCCTTATTCCGTTATACTCGATTATGCTTTCACAGATACGCATATTTCATCTACTACTTACATACTTCAGTGCCTTGTACTCAGACACCACGAGGCACTGACAAAGTCTAGAAGTAGTATACAAAATATTCGTATTTGAAAAAAAAATCGCAGATAGAGTAAGTGTACCAGTAATGAGCACTACTTAAAAAATGTTCCAGTTGTGGCATGGCTTATGAAGTTCACAAGTAATAGTGCCATAACTGGTACCATTGCGTATATGGAATAGTGCCATAACTTGTACACATACCCTATATCAAAACCAATGGACATAACACAACCCACTCAAAACTTGCACTTGGGTATCTGAAGATCATTATTCCATTGTATGCTCGTGTAACTCATTGTATTTCTATTACAGCTCTCTATTGTCGACTCCTTCGAAGGCAAATGGAAAACAAGGTGATCCGGAAATATGCTTCTGTTTTTTTTTCAAATTGTTTTTTAAATACATGTATTTATGACCCTCATTCTACTAAACCGAGATTTAAAACTATTTATTGACTGAAACATAAATATCACGAATTAATCACTAAATCTTCTGTTCACTTCGGATTGGCGAAAAAAAATGCTTTAGGGGTTTTCACACGAAGGGTTCCTTGTTACGGTGAAAATTTCACTAATTCTTCTTCTTCGCGATTATCTCTACTGCATACTTACCTTACCAATCAGACTAAGGCCGGGGTGGTCCGTGCTGTATACAGAAGTTGTTTCCATTCCCCTCGGTCCATGGCGGCATTCCGCCAACCTCGTTGTCTGCGGAGGGTCCGCAGGTCGCCTTCAACTTGATCGATCCACCTTGCTCATTGCACGCCTCTTCTTCGTGTGGCTACTGCATAGGGTAGGTGTACCAGTTATGGCAAGTGCACCAGTTATGACACTAAAACATGCAAACTCCATAAGCCATGCCACAACTGGTACACTTTTTAAGTTGTGCCATAACTGGTACACTTACCCTATGTCTCTACTGCATATTCTGTTTAAATTTGAAGTACGGCCGGTCTTAATAAATCGTAAGTATTGAACCTTTTATTCTATCCAAGAACAAGTTTTGATTTCGATACAATTGCATAGGTGCATTATGCGTGCTTTTATCTACAGTAAGAGATTTTTAATATTGGAGGATAGGAATTGAACATACAATGAATGAAAGTATTTGTAATAGTTCTTGATGACATATTTGTTATTGCTAGCCATTTGCAAAAGAAGAATCATTTTTCCTTTCTTACCACATACTTCATTACCTTAACCTAAGTTTATTGGCTTTTTTTAATTATTTTAAAATAACTTCCATCTCTCTTTATTTGTTATTGGCATTCGGCAGGACGTTTTTCATGGTTGAACATGGTTATGGGTCAAATCCACATTTTAAGGTGTACAATGACAGAATATTACGGAGTGATATACTTCATGGAATCGTGTATCTGCAAGCGAACTCATAGGATGACCAGATGTGCAGCGCAGTAGGTTCATACTTTTGAAACTCCTAGATTGTTTTTTTAATTTCGGTATGCTCCATAAACAACGAAAAATGCACCATAGGAAATACATGATTTTCCATGATGGTCTACTTTCGACGAGGGGTCTTAAGATGCCGAAAACAGCCATGTATGTCCTTTCATGGAACATTTTACTAAAATAATGGATAGATTATGATCAATTTTATGGAACAATTTTTAATCGTTATGGAGCGTTTGTCAAAAATAAGTTTAATATAATTTACTTTTTAAGTATACAAAATAAATTTCACGCAGTTGCTTCCAGTGGTGCCAATCAACTTGAGAAGCAGCGATAGCTTAACTATATGTTTTCATGGTTCCGAAGTCGATCAATTTTATGGAGCATTTTTGATTTTATATGGTAATAGTTGTTGAATGTATGGAAACTCTTATGGCTGCTTTAATGTAAACGGATCACTCTTTATGGTGCAGTATCTTTTTTATAAAGTTCATCATTGATGAAATAATGGGTTACCAACATATAGAACATGGAAAGTTTTTGTACTCTTTATGGAACATTTTTATATTTTGATGGTGTTTTTTACGAATGTTCATTGGTGCAACATTTCACTTGAACAAGAAATTTAGTACTTTCACCGGCTCCATTTCACCTGTTTATGGAGTATTTTTGTTAATTTATGGAGCATGTTGTATTTTTTATTGGTACATGACTTT
>JASCZW010007556.1:0-64004 GCA_034211315.2 Aedes japonicus | reverse complement strand
GTATGGGCTGGTGCACCGTCCTGCTGGAACACGTGGTGCTCATCGCCGTAGAGGCTTCCGGAGACTGGGGGCAACAACCTTTTCCAAAACCTCAGTTTTTGTAGTACGCCGCGTTGATTTTGACGTTTTTTCAATAAACACCAAGGGTAGCTTACCACGTTTGCATACTGCCCCCAAACCATCACCGACGCGGCACTTTGGAACCGAGGGATGTTTATATTGGATTCAGGAATGCTGTCCCTCGATGGCGCCCACACCCGGTCATTTTGCACATTGTGCGGCTGCTGCAGCACGAACGGTTTCTCGTCCGAAAAAACAAACTCCTGACCAGCGTGCCGAGAGAGATCCTCTTAGCTCGATCCAACCGCTTTTTGCTGGTAGCCTCCGAAACGCCATGGACCTTACGTTTTTGTAAGGCCTGAAACCAAGGTCCTTGGTGAGTATGGTGTGAGCGGTTCCAATGGAAACGTTGAGATCTGCAGCCGTTTTCCGGATTGAGCGGTTCTTTTTGCGCCGAATTCGCTCCCTCACGATCTTGATGACCCGTGGCGTCCTCGCTGAACGCGGCCGACCGGATCTCGCACGGTCATTGGTCGAGGACGTCTCCCGGTATCGCCTGATGGTCGTGTAGACAAAGTTCCGCTTGACCCCATGCGATTTCAGCAGCCGGAATATATCGCCGGGTCGCTCACCGTTCAAAAAACGCTTAATTACGAAGTCCCGATACTCTTTCATCGCGCGTAACAAACGAACAACAACTAACAGAATGTCAACACCGCGCATTCGGTAGCGTATGAATGAAGCTAAAGCTGACACCAATACCAATGCAGAATATGTACATGGCGCATACCTACGCAATGATGAAAACTTGTATTCGAACTTATTGAACACCGTGTACAGCAGATACAGATACAGCAAAACGCCAAACTCAGACGTGATAAGCTTTATAGGTCGTTGTACGATGGCATCAACAATGCAAGGAGATCACAGTGAGCTTTGACAACACGGGCTATTGGTTTTTTCCACCGCGAGGCTGAAGAGTAATGGGAACTCACAAAAAAATAACGCTGTCAGTGATATCCATTCACTCTTACTATTGCTACGTGCATGGTGATAAGATAATCTTTATGAAAATAACAAAAGTGAGAAATTTCCAAATTACGTGGATTCATTGAAAAAGTCCCTTGAACTTGTCATGTTTGATGCAGCCATCACTAAGAAGAAGCAATGGCTGGAGATATCTACTTTTAGAGTGTGGTTTTCGGAAACCGGATAGGAGTAGGGAACAGTTTCAGCTCCCCAAGGGCCCCTATTTTAAGTACAAAAATGAAAAGTATTCCCTTTGGTAGGACCCACTGCAACACATTTTGGACCCACCAACACGATTTGAAATGCATCTCCAAAAATGAAGCTAATCGGAAGAAGCTACGGAAAAAAACACTAAAAATGCAACAATGGAACGGAGCACATGACCAACAGGAAACAACATAACTTGGTGAGTAAAGATCTAAGCAACAGAAACAAATATTAAATTCCTTACTACTAAATATGTGCCATTATTAAAACAGAACATGCTGCGATAATGGAAGTCGTAGGCTGTGTATTCACAAATATCAATTGATGTTGGTATTATGTTTGTGCGGCGCTTGTTGTACTGAAAGTGACCACAAGAAATGGACGTGAGTTACCAGGCATTCTGAAATGGGCCAACTGGATCCCAACAGAGCTATCGCCTTTCAACATGCGGGCTAAAAATGTTTTACAGTTTCGATGATTAAAACCAGAATAGTATTAATGATTAACTACAGAACATTTCTCTGCCCATAAAAACACTGCCCGGATAGTGGGAGTTGGATTGAACATACACACACATGTGTTTAAGATACATCAAAAATTTACCTTGTCTTCTACATATTCTGTTGAGAGAATTTTACTGATTTATTTTCTGAGTTGAACTGATCTCGAAATTGTGATATTTTGAGCACAAAATGAGCAAACATGACTCAACACGCGACTGTTGACGCAAGTGAGCTGTATATGCCAAATCAAAGGTTTGTTTCGCCGTGATAAAAATATGCAATCACAAGGTCAGCGAGTGTGGCAAGTATGTAGGTCGCATTTTTTCACTATGCTAGGGATAGTAACTGGAAAACAATACACCGCGAATAGAAATAGTTTTTTTCAGTTTTGCTTGACGGCAGTCTAACTGCTTCTTCCCACCGAAATCTTCCTGTTCACGATTCTGCTTACAAGATGGCCACCTCGCCCGGGAACGCCACGGTTTGCGCTGTCGCCCACAGCGTTCGTTTGGCCTTCTGTGTTTCTTCACTCGTCCAGCCTGGCGGTATCCGTGGATCCTTTTGATGAACGTGAGTTAATTGACAAAACGATGAACATATGCTGGACAGCACGCAGATGTCGTTCAAACTTTGAAAATCTGTGAGAGTGTTAATCACCGGGTTGCCTGACCAGACGATTGCACACATACCCTTCTCGCAACTTTGTGTTGCTTTCATCGGTAATTAGCTTCTTCGGATTCGTTGTCTATACCCCCCTGCTCGTTTCGTTCAAAATATCCGCTCCTCGAAACCAGCGACCGTTCATATTGCAAGTAGGCCTTTTCGTCCGCTTGGCCGCTTCGTCAGCTACGTTGCGATTTGTCGATAACATTTGTCCTTCTTCGACATTTGACAGGCTCAGAAATTTCATTTTACTATGATGGCGATGAACTGTCGATTTCGTCGAGCATCTGATTTTCTCAGGAACAGGCGGTCAATGGGTCGGTCCAGAATTAAGTTTTGTTTGTGGTCTGCAACGGAATAATCCTTCCCAGCAACGCTGTTATCAATTCCAGTCGTGGTATCGATAATCCTCGCGGCCACCGCCATCGCCCTTGATGAAACTAAAAGCAAGCCTACCTGTCACAGCCGATCCTGTGCGAAAATATACGACCGCTAGTTGACTCAACAATTACGATAACTTCAAGCAAATCATAACTTTTCGGATTGTAATGTGGCAAATAACAGTGAGGGAATGCGCCCAGACCTTCTACCTACTGTTGGGTGCCACCGTCCACTCTTTCTAACGTTGCAGTGATCTCCGGTGGAATCTTTCGGATGAGGATTTTACCGTGGATAACAAACGATCGCACTGATCTTAAAAAAAATCGAAAATACTCATGACTAGTATAAGCACCTATCGCCTTGTGAAAATCGTAGTAACGTACACGCTAGGATTAGGGTTTTACGTTCGGTAGCATGGCACTTGAAGATTACGTAAATCTCGATTCAAAGTAAATCTGGATGCACGGTTTAACACACCGCGTCCCTGGTGGTTGCAACAAAAAACGTTTGACGGGTATTTGTTGATGTTTCGGTGACGAAGAAATTGGTTGAAGATTTTCTTGAGTTGATTCAGCGCACATCCTCGGGGTACTGGATCATGGAAACGCCAGAAAAGAAAATTAATTGTGCACAAACATCTAAAGAGTCCTTCGTGGTCTGAATCAAAAATAGCAAAAAAGTATTAAAATTCCCAAATTCAGCGGTGAGTCTTGTAATCAAACGTTACAAGGATACTCTGTGAATGTGGATAGAGCACAGCACAGTGATCAGAATGTCTTTTTCACGGTGAGATTAATAACTCCTAAAGGTTACGGTTCCAAATCATGGTGTCTTGTGCAAAGTTTCTACTTAAACAAGTTTGCCCATCTTGTGGTTGATAATTTTGTAGTTCTATACTTTACCGCTAGGGAAGCGCCGTGCTAACTTTTGAGACGAAATACAATAGAGGGTGATTACAGAGAACAAGTTTGTAAGGAATGAAATTGCAAGCAGCTTTTGCTCAAGACACCATTTTTTTAGCTCTTCATTCGTTACCATGATAGAGCTCTTTTCTGCTTTTATCAAACAAAGCTCTATATATATTTGAGGCGGGTACTCATGGGGCGCACGCATAAGCTCTTAAGTGATACAACTTGGCTTTCAGCAATTACCCGTAACTGTTGAATGATATGTAATGATATTCCTATTTAAAAACTTTGAAGAACAAAAAATGTGCACTATAACGTTTTCTGTATTTTTGTTTGAAGGGTCACTTTTTCTCAAAATGCAGAAACCAAAAGTTTTCGTAAAAAACTAATTTTAGAGGGACACCCCTGATTTAAATCAGATAAGCTGGCTCTATCATCTTAGAATGAAGAGCTAGAAAAAATTGTGTCTTAAGCAAAAATTGCATGAAATTTCGGTGCATTTACTGGTGCAAATAAAAAACAAATAAAATGTGTTAATTGGATCTAAAGTTCAGTGGCCATAGTGAGATTTTCCTTTTGTCTTAACTTTTATGAATCATTTATGCTAAAAATTTCCACTGTTCCTTTAAAAACTATATAACGGGGATTCCCTAGGGGGCTGGCCTAAGGACGGTCGAAGGGATTTGTTAACTGGACAAGGGGTTCGTGGAGTCGCCAGTCCCGTGTCATACGAAGACACGCGGCCTTTTGGCCATAGTCTTCCGGAGGTCCTCACTAGAGATCGGCTGACCCTGCAACAAGAAACCATCACGTAGGCTATTCTCTCAGAACAATCTGCGGAGTATAGTCCTGCAGCCATAAGTAATCCTTGCACTGATAGTAGGTCCTTATCACACATCATATCACATCTGATATCAAAGAATAGTGTCATATAAAGTTCGCTAAATGACCAAAGGTTACTCAAATATGATAATACAAAATGAAAAGGAGTCTTAACCAAAATATATAATGTGGTTTGTCAGAAGCAGATAATTTCTCATCTCCATGCGAGGAGTGGACAGTAATTTATTGCTAGAACTGCTAGAAATGCAAGAATTGAAGAGAAGAGTATTGATAGTTTCGTAGGGTAACGGCAGGCTTCGAAATTGAAAGATACCATTTTGAAAATGAGCGGAGGGCATCGAACGGTAGTATCCGATCAGGCACATATAACCCTTTACCAAGCTACCCAATGCAGGGTAGGCAAGGTGGAGGATACCCCCTTGACTGGTAAAAGGTTATGCATCCGATCGTGCTCTCATACCACCTATTGCTTTGATCTGGTTCTAGCGATTTGTCCCTCTCCCAATACTACCTAACATGGGTGAGAAACCACCTCTCACCATCGTTCCTCTCCGAGATCTATAAGTATGACACGCAAATGTCAACCAAACCTGACAATTACCCCTACTGCTATACAAATTTGTATGCAGGGGTTTTTAGATCCGGAAAAGGGTATTTTGATATTTTGAGACCCATCCCGCCTCTAGAAAGAGGGGCTCTCATGCAAATGAAAAACAAATTTCACACAAACATGAGAACTATCTCTACTGCTATGCAAATTTGTATGTAATGGAACCAAATTTGGACTGGGCGAGTTTTTGAAGGCAAACAATATTTTTATGGTGGTTAGAGACCCCTCCTGAATCCTGAATTGGTGCTCCCACGCCAATGAAACACAAATTTCTGCATAACTGGGAAGTTAATCAAACAAATAGAATCAAATTTGGTATGTGGGTGTTTTAGAGGCAAGAAATGTTTCAATGGAGGTTTGAGACTCCTCCCATCTCAGAAAGGGGTGGGATCTCATGAAAATGAGACACAAATGTCAACCAAACATGATTATCATTCCTACTGTTATGAAATTTATATGTAGGGGTTATTGAGGCCGGAGAAGGTTCTTATGATGGTTCAAAGCTCCTTCCCCAGCTGGATGGGGTGGACTCCTATACAAAAGAAACATATTTTTTTGCAAAACTCGAGTACTTACTGCAAAACTCAAGTAAATGGAACCAAATTTGGCATGTGGGGGTTCTTAGGCAGATTTTTTCTCTTATGTGGTTAGAGACCCCTTCCCTCTAGAGGCCCCCTCCTCTCAAACAAATGAAACAGAAATTTGAACCAAACACGAAAATTATCCTTGCAACTAAAACACAAAATGTGTACTTCTCCGGTAAGCAGCATGTAGCGCAGGGTTATCCTAGTTCGCTTGTGAACGTCGAGCAAGGCAGTAAGTTGGAACAAGTTTGTGTTTCCACGAAAATAAAAGGTATTAAGCTCAATCTGGCCGTTGTATACATTCCACCAGACCGAAGCAGAGACGACAGCATCATGGAAGCTCATATCGCATCCGTAAAAGAGCTGTGTGAAACAACCGACAGAGTTTTGGTATGTGGTGATTACAATCAACCCCGACTACAATGGTTATCCGTAGATAGCTCGATCTGCCTTGCTGACACATCATCGCTGAATGCTGCTAGTACGGTTCTTCTGGATGGGATGGATTTCCTTAATCTAAGCCAACGCAGTTTAGTTCAGAACGAACTTGGTCGAACGCTAGATTTAGTGTTCTACAGTGATGAAGACGATGTGGAAATCGATGAGTCTGCTGTGGCACTGTTGCCGATCGACACGCACCATCCTCCACTTGTTCTGTCATTACCTGCCCTGCTGCAATTACCGATTCTTCCTAACCACACTGTGGATGATAAAGTTAGAGGTCTCGATTACCGGAAAATTGATTACGCTTTGCTTATACAGTTTCTTTACTGATCTGGATTGGAACAACATTCTTGAAAGCACGGACGTTGATGAAATGTCAGAACGATTTTGTGGTGTTATAAAACATTGGCTGGCTTCGAATGTACCTCTCCAAAAGACGTCAAATTTTCCCTTCATGGAGTACTCCGCTGCTCGCATAGCTTAAACGAGAACGGAATTCGGCTCAGCGAAAACTGAGACGATGCAAAACAACTGATACTAAGCGGAAGTTCAAGCATGCAAGCACTGCCTTTTGTAGGCTCAACTTCGTTGTACAAGACACATGTTTTAAAAGTGCAATGGAATTTGCGACGAAATCCTCAAAGCTTTTGGAGTTTTGTCAACAGCAAAAGGAAAAACTCCAGCATTCCGTCCAACATACGGCTGAGCGATAGAGAGGCTACCTGCGTCTCGAAGCTACTGAGCTTTTTGCGCAGCACTTTGCTTCGGTGTTCGAACAAAGAGTAGCAGGTGATAATGAAGCTGAGTCTGCTGCCTGTGATGTACCAATGGATTTTTGAATTTGACCACGTTCGTGGCAACTGAAGAAATGATTATTGCTGCGTCAAAGAAAATTAAAAGTTCTGTTTCGCCTGGTCCGGATGGTATTCCTGCTGTGGTTTTTTGTCGTTGTGCAGCTGTCTTGGCTAAGCCCCTTGCAGTCATATTTACTCAATCTTTCCAGCAAGGTAAATTTCCGGTCTTATGGAAGCAATCACTCATGTTTCCGGTGTTTAAAGTCGGTGATCGTCGAGATGTAAAAAATTATCGTGGCATAACTAGTCTCTCAGCAGCGTCCAAATTGTTCGAAATTATATTAAGCCAAGCCGTCTTCACTAGTTCGAGAAGCTACATATCGACTGATCCAACATGGATTCATTCCTGGAAGGTCGGTGGCGACCAACTTACTGGACTTTTCTAGTACGTGCATATCGGCGATGGAGCAAAATACACAAGTCGATGTCATTTACACCGGATCTAAAAGCTGCCTTCGACAAGATCGACCATAACATTCTTCTGTGTTAGCTTTCTAGACTGGGTGCATCAGCATCACTTGAAGCTTGGCTGCATTCGTACCTGACTGACAGAACTCTTCGGGTGCAAATTGATTCCTGTGTATCAAAGCCATTCACCAGTACGTCTGGCGTGCCTCAGGGAAGTAACTTGGGCCCGTTACTTTTACGCTCTTCTTCAATGATGTTGCGGATTTGTTAGGAGCTAGGTGCAAACTTGTATATGCAGATGACACGAAACTCTACTTTGTTGTTCGTACGGTAGATGATTGCCATTGCCTTCAAGAGTTTACTGAACCTGTTCGTGGAATGGTGTGGTCGGAATAAATTGATCGTTAGTATCCTAAGTGTGTTGTGATGACGTTCCATCGTGTAAAGAACCCAATACATTTCGACTACTGTATTGATGGCATTCCGCTTCGTAGAGTTGATAAAGTAAATGACCAGGGTGTTCTTTTGGATGCGAAGCTGGATTTCCGTCTATACTATCAAGCCATAATTTCCAAAGCTAATCGTCAACTTGGATTCATTTTCCAAGATCGCACGGGATTTCAACGACCCCCACTGCTTAAAGGCGCTGTATTGTTCACTAGTCCGCCCTATACTAGAAAACGCATCTGTTGTCTGGTGTCCGTATGAAGTTACCTGGATTCTGCGTCTTGAACGGGTACAGAAGAGATTTGTAAGGCTGGCTTTGCGAAACCTTCCATGGCGTGATCCTGTCAATTTACCGCCGTATCCAAGCAGATGTTTGTTATTGGGGTTAGATACTCTGGAGCAAAGAAGAAAAATTCAGCAGGCAACATTCGTCGTTAAGCTTTTAAACGGTGAAGTGGATTGTCCGGGAATTGCTATCACAGCTGGTCTTTCGTGTCCCTCAACGAATGTTACGGAATTCTTCCTTGTTGCAACCAAAATATCACCGAACTGCATATGGCTACTACGAACCACTGACGGCCATTATTAGGACTTATTCGGCAGTTGAATCTGCCTTTGAATTCGGCGAATCATCCAACAAGTTTCGAAACAGGATACAAAGAATAGTTGTAGTGTTAAAATTTATGTATTAAGTATTGAGTAGAGACGTTGTGTTTTTTTGTTCAATTTTATTTTTTATTTAATTAAGTTTTAACTATATTCATGTAAACACAAAAGTCGGGATGAATTAAAATAAATAATAATAATAATAATAATAATAATGCTCTGATAAAGTTTGACCCCTTTTCAGTCAAGAAAAGGGAATGCTTGAGTTGCTCTCAGTGCTACATTATGCACAAGAAGTTAATCTTAAGTTGTGCAATAGAAAACTACGTACCGAAAACTAAGCTGACAAGATACGGCTTCGTTTGAAGATAAATGTTTTGTCTATGAAATGCTTCTACGCAGAATTAAAAACCGGTAGGAACTACCGATCTAAGGGTTAAATTAAAAACACAACCAAAACACACATTAGCAAACGAAACTATTTTGACCAGATTCATTCGGGAAAAATCATAAACGTTCTAATAAATTTTCATTCATTTAGTTGCTTGCTTAGCAAGGCTCGCGCCGGGTTCAGCTAGTGTCCAATAAATTCTTGATCATCCCTGAGGAGTGAAGAATGGCATTACTTTATCCCAGTGTCCATCGTATCCAACTTGGCTAACAAAGCAATGAGAGGAAAGATTGAGGTCATCGGCTATCAATAGCTTCGAATACAATCAGAAACCATTGCAGACTGATGGTATGGTATCCATCATCTCACGGTGCATTGATCAGGAGATGTAGGTTCCTTGCCAAGAGAAAAGAAGGATCCCAATAAGTCAACGAGGTTATTAGTTTGATTTGTATCATAAGTATTATTTTTGTTTGCCTCAATTCCTTGCGTTCACATTATGACTGTTTTCTTGATTGGTCCCACGAGAGAGCGGGAGGGTTCCAATGAAAGATTGATTAAAATAATCTGCCTCTGACGAACATCTCAAAAATATCAATTCAATAAACAAACCAACCGCATTCGCTCTCGCTTTCTTATCCTTCTGGCAGGAAAAGTAAGCAACAATAAAATCATTTTTACGTAACGCTATCAGCGTGGCAGAATGCTACACATGCCGCCTTATGTTTGCGTCGTCGTCTTCGTTGGAATGTGATGTTTCGTTTAGGATACATTTCCGTAATTGGTCTTTGTTTCACCATCATCATGTAGGCGGGTGGTCGTCGTTGTCGTCATCGAGAAAAGGCACACCGGGATCGCAGTTTACCCAAGACTACCATTCTCGAAGTGCGCGTCCTCTCGGCACATTTCAATCCATTTTCGATACATTTGCTGCCACTGCTTCGTGGTATTATTTTCTGATTATTTTTATCCCTGCTATGTTTCAGCTTGAATCCTTTATCCGCCAAGGAACAGGGACGAGAATCTGTAGACCGACGACACACGGCCAGGTTTAAGGTGTTTATCTTCTACGCTACTGAAAGGATATCATGACAATGGGTGTTCCGCAGCAGAACCAGAAAATCGAAAATAACAATCCTACGCAACCACCAAACCATCAACTGCAAAAGACTTTTGTGGCAGAGCGGAAAACACGGGGCACCAACTTCCAATCAAATATTTATTTTAACTGTGAGCACGTTGCCGTTCAAATATGTACCGTAACAATGTTTATTTAATTTTTATTGCTACCTCGGCGAAATTTTGTTGTTGCCTCTATGGGTGATGTTTAGTTGTTGGCTTCAGTTTTGCGGTAAGAATCAGTCGGGTTGGACTGTTAGAGGAGATAAAAAACAAAACCTTTGAAAAAGGGGTGTCTAATAGACCGGAACACCTACAGATCTGTTTTGATTAAAACATCTGAAAATGTGGAGACATGATAATTTTTATTTATTTATTTATTTATTCAATAAATCAATAAAATCAATAAAATATATATTTGCAGCCCTCTGCAAATATCCAGAAAATCTCTTCTCACCATTTTGAATTATTTAACCAGAAAATGACATCAAAGCTGTTCAGTTATACGCAGAAATCATATTATTTTATTTTTTTATTTCTTGTTTTAGATATTTCCAAAGCAACTTCCAAGTTTGTTTATTACTAAGGTTGTTTATTTAAATAAAACTTAATGTACTTTAAAATTAATCATAAGCAAAAATAGCCTTAAACATAAGGGTCGAATTATGAACTTTACAAAAACAATATCAAATTTGGGGATGGTTTACAGTGAATATTCGATCTTAGTGGTCGTAAGAAATTCGATATTTGCTGTGCATAATAATGTGCATAAGAGAGAATCCACCGTGTTTGGATTTGTCCACTGGTTTAATAAGTTAAAGTCGAGTTTTCATCAGCACACTTAATTTGGAGCGTCAACAAGGAATTCATATCATATTAATCCCAGATTTAATGGAAGTTCGACTGATTGGAGCTGTAGTTGAAATCATATTTCTGTTAACATCAAGTGGCATACTAGCTTTGACAACATTTTACTGTTTGAACAGACATATAAGTTAAGGCTTTTATCAATCCAAATAATTGTGAACGGTTTCAATCCATATAATTAAGAATTATGTTGAAGAAGATAAAAGTTCTATCATTGGATGGATTAGACACGCCATAACCTGGAATCTTGATTATATGTTGTATATATTCAGTGTATTTTAAAATCTAATTCTCTCTGATCTCGCTCTCTTTCATTTACTACAGTGCCATTATAGAACTTTCGAGGGATCCTTTAGTACAGATCGAAACATAACAATGCTGGCTAGCATACTCTACATAAAGTAGAATGAAAAACGTAAAGGTGGTTGGAATATGAATGAAAGAGAAAGTAGTCAAAGAGAGTCTCTCAATGTTAGTTTCACCCTAATGAAAAAAAAATTCTAGATTTGTTGTATTTGAAGATCACGACCATCTAAAATTCAAGAAACTCCTTCAAATGGCTGAGGTCTCGCAGATCTCTTTCTAACTCCAACAAGGTGTCCATCGCTATCAGAAAACAGAACATAAACTATAATAATTCGTAGATTGGAAGCAATTTGTTCGACAAACATTTCTGCGAGACGACAATTTTAAATTGGCTTCCACTTGTTTGAGAAAACAAAGGGTGAGTGGTAATTGTGACTGAAGTATAGGGTGTGGCAGAAAATAATGCGAAAAATTGTTTCAAATCCCATGTTCAACTAATTCAAGCAATAATATCAACATTTTCTAGTGCAGTTATTTTTATAAAGTCCTTTTCTACAAAAATGTATTTAATGTGTCCTCCATTTTTATTAATAACATCCTCGAGCCGACGCCGGAAGCCAGAGCATGCCTTTCGGACGCAGTCCTTCGACATTGACTGCCGTGTGCGTGTTATGGTCGACTTCAGGGTTCTCACACTAGGGTGTGATGTTTTGCAGGCTCGTGCTTCAACATATGCCCAAATCGAATAATCCAACGGATTAAGATGTGGACTGCTAGGGTTGCTTCATGTTATCGTTCAACCATTGTTGGGTTCGATTGGACGTGTGACACGGCGCTCCATCCTGCTGTATAACAACGTTTTGGTCCTCGGAAAAATTGGCCTTCACCCAGGGAAGCACTTGGCCCTTTAAAATATACACTTCGGTATTGATTTTAATTGCGACGAATAAATCCCAGTGCTGCAAAGGCCTTTGCGGTAGTTGTGCTAATATGCTCATTGAACCGAAGTTTTGTATTCTACGGCAACCCTGGGTCTCGAATTGGCAGACACGCTCGTAGCTTCTGAGCTGATGGAATAATCAAACTCTGTTCGGACACAAAACGAAGAGGCGCGCAACGAGCAAGGTAGCAAGCGACCTGCGGAATCTCCGCAGACAGCGAGCCCGGTGAGGTACAGCCATGGACCCTTTACAACGGAGACACTTCTGTTTACAGCAGAGGCTGCACCGATCTTAGTCTAATTGGTATGTAAGTAAGCAAGCCTTGTTTTAAAAATTATACTCACCCCTAAAGGTCTAAAGGATCATATATGATATATCGAAGAAAATGGTCGCAAAAAATCACAGCCTGAATATAAGTTTGCAAAGTCTTCGACAAATTTGTTCTACATCAATTATTCTATGTGGAAAATATATATTAGAAAACATATGAGTTTAAGGCCTGATTGACGATCTAGAATATTCTGAATATGAAGAAGTTCAGGAAGAAAATAATTAATCCCTTATTAAAAGTATAGAGTGTTGTTTAAGAATATGGTACGTATGCAAAAAAAATAGTTGGGCTACGCTGTGTATTGAATATCTTGGAAGACCAACAGATATAATGATATTAATCTTCGAGGTTATCCAAACTATCCTGAAATTCAAACCTACAGCTGTAACTGTACCTTTCTGGACCAAACATAGTAACAATAAGGATTTTACCAATTGAAGTGAGTCTTCTGGGAGGTACACAGATATAATGAGATATCTTGGGATGTTCTAGGTCACCAAAACTGTCCTTGAGTTCAGAGGATAGGATCTACAGTCGTATCATTGGAATTATGAACAATGAAAGGTGACGATATGCATTCAAAAAAAATCAGTGAATCTTCTGTAAGGTCTTCAGTCATTATCAGATTATCTTAGAATGTTCAAGTTCATAAAAACTGACTTGGGTTCAGAACTTAAGATAAACAGTAGTAATTGTAGCCTCTTGGGTTGTACACAAGAACGATAACTATTCAAACATATTCAAATGATGATTCTGAAACGTCGACATAAATATTGGCATAAATATCCCAAGATTATCTCATAATGTCTGTTGGTCTTCCAGGTCATTCATTGAATATGTTTGAATATATAAAGGGTGATACGGTCAAAATTTGGTCAAGGGAAAACGCGTGTAAATCGGTGAAATCGTTTATTTAAAAAATCAAATTAAATTTCTTTTTCAAGTTCAATTAGTATAAAATTCAGGAAAAATATTCAGTTAGGCTTCCGCTTTTCCAAATCCGAATTGCCGGGCCTTACGCTTGACCCCTGCCATCAGATTTTGTACAGCCACCTTGTCCACCTTCTTCGCCGCAGAAAGCCAGTTTGCCTTGAACTGCTGCTCGTCCTTAGCAGTTTTTTTGGTCTTCTTTAGGTTCCGCTTGACAATAGCCCAGTATTTCTCAATTGGGCGGAGCTCTGGCGTGTTGGGAGGGTTCTTGTCCTTAGGAACCACCTGCACGTTGTTGGCGGCGTACCACTCCATGGCCTTTTAACCGTAATGGCAAGATGCCAAATCCGGCCAAAACAGTACGGAACAACCGTGTTTCTTCAGGAAAGGCAGCAGACGTTTATTCAAACACTCTTTCACGTAAATTTCTTGGTTGACAGTCCCGGAAGCTATGAAAATGCTGCTTTTCAAGCCACTGGTACAGATGGCTTGCCAAACCAGATATTTCTTTGCGAACTTTGACAGTTTCGTGTGCTTGAAAATATCTGCTACCTTTCCCCTTCCTTTTGCCGTATAAAACTCCTGTCCCGGAAGCTGCTTGTAGTCGGCTTTGACGTAGGTTTCGTCGTCCATTACCACGCAGTCAAACTTCGTCAGCATCGTCGTGTACAGCCTCCGGGATCGCGCTTTGGCCGTCGTATTTTGTTTATCATCGCGATTTGGAGTCACTACCTTCTTGTAAGTCGATAGTCCGGCTCGTTTTTTGGCTCGATGCACGGTTGTAGACGATACACCCAGCTTATTTGCGGCATCTCGGAGAGATAGGTTAGGGTTTCGCTTGAAACTACCGGCAACTCTCTTTGTCATCTCAGCGGCTTCCGGTTTTCGATTTTCCCCCGATCCAGACTTCCTGGCTGTCGACAAACGTTCCCCAAACACTTTAATTACATTTGTAACGGTTGATTTGGCAACTTTTAGCGATTTTGCCAACTTTGCGTGCGAGTAGCTCGGATTTTCGCGATGCGCGAGCAAAATTTTGATACGCTGCTCTTCTTGCTTGGACGGCATTTTGACAACTGAAGAGTGAATTCCAAAATCAAAATAGGAGCAACATTCTACACACACACACCTTCAAAATGAGGGGTGTTCAGGTTTTTTAAATGCAAAATTGAAAGAAATACGTCAAGTTGATATTGACCAAATTTTGACCGTATCGCCCTTTATCATAACATTGTAAAGCGGATAAAGCTACTGTTACAACTGTAGATCTTAAGTTCTGAACTCCAGCACAGATTTGGACGTCCTAGCACATCTCTAAAAAATATCCTACTTTTTCCAATGATTTCTATGTTATTGAGCACCAATTCTATCAGTACACATCAAATTTCTTGTATAATAACGCTTGGTAAATTTTAGGCCTGAAAGGGTTGATTCAAAGAATACTACATTGTACAATCTGAATGTCTTACATTTGTTTGCTTAGTTCTACGTTATCATTCCGCACAACCCAATGGCTGAACCTTGTAATTTTTCGTTTTTGTGGTTACAAGCATCACCAAAAAGATTTTTCAAACACTCTGGATACTATGAGAAATATGACTTACTGGTAAGTTTCCTGAGCTATCGAAGTTTTCTCAGCTGAAATATATGCTCCAGCTTGTCTAACAATTTTCATCTTCCGTGACAGCAGATTCCGAGCAGATTTTCCAAGAGTTTTTTTTTTCCATTTCCCAAAGCCAACCGAAGCACGATTTATATTGCACGCAGTGTCCTCTCTATCTTTTTATCTATCTTTGCCCCCAACTAAACTCAACCCTACCAACCTAGCCAGTTGAACTTCGTAGCAGAAAGGCAAATTTCGTTATAAAATTTTAATGAACGCTATCCAACAGCTCCCTTGATACTTAATTAAATATGGAAAAATGTCATAATGCGCTATTTGTGGGCCACCGTGGAGCTGCCGTTGCCGTTGCTGGTGGTGCTGTCGTGTGGTTCCAGCGAAACGGAATCCTCCTTCGTCCTCGTCGGTATACAAACGAGTGTCATGTCCCGTGCAGCAGCACCATCCGTAGAGTCCGGAACATGTTCCTCGGAGCTTTTCTCAATAGGACGAGGAAGATGTTTCAACAAAGGCAGGACATTTTTTGGTTTGTTCCTCGTACAGCAGCATCCCATGGTAGAGCAGAACGATTCTGCTGCCTGGTTGGCTGTCTGTCCCAGGTGGATGTCTCTGTGGTCGCCTATGCCTATGACACACAAGCACAAAGTGTATGTTCATGTGACTCTGGAGACGGCCTTGTGCAGCCGGAGAGACTGTTCGTTCCTTGCTTTGTGTGCATCATGGGAAACATAAAGCTCCTTTGTTCCAATTTTAGTCCTGTTTTTGTGATCAACATAAAAAAAATACAAATCGGAAAATAGTCCGCTGGTGAAATAGGGCCAAATAAATCATATTCGTGTGTGGGGAAGCAGAGTGGATCATAGTTTTTTTCAATGTTTATCAAATAATAGCTACGTCAAGTCAGAAATATCTAAATACCAAAACGCTGTGTGTGGCTGACATCAATCAAAAAAATTAAACCCCCTAATCTAAGCAATGAAAAAATCTTCACCACACGTCAGATATGTCCAGCTCTTTAACGTCAATCCTGAAATAACCGTGTTCGATTGCAATCCTAAACACCAATTTATTACCTCGGACCAGCCTCAGCAAAAAAAAACCCAGCCTACTCTGACCGGTCTCAACTAGCATCCGAACACGGAAATTCACGTGACAATCATTCATTTACGATTGATTGAAGTTTGATTTTCGTTCAGCCGCGTTCAATATTGAATCCGTCAAATCGAAGAGCGCGCAGATGAGATTTGGCAGACTGGTAGCGAAGCGTTTCGGGCGGAATGTCGAATAAAACACGTTGGCAAATGACAGAAAAAAAAATTGACAAGCCAAACCGTGTTCCGCCGGAGTTGGTCGTCCTTCTCGTCGTCTCGTCGTCGTGGCGTGATTTGTGATGGCACTGTGCGCCGTTCAGAAACCTGCCAAAAGCGTCAAAGTGGTTCAAGAACGTCACACAGTCACCACCAGTCAGTGTGAAGCATTTATTCGCCGAAACGCCCCATCCGAGAGTCACCCTGAAAGGTGGAGCCGATTTTCGATTTTTTTTTTCTTCTTTCTCATTCGGTTTTTCTGCTACTGTTAGAACCTGTATTTATGTTCTTTGGATATGGTCGTCAAAAGATATGATGGCCACAGCGTGGGTCGTCCGGGGACACATTTGTTTCGTTGATTAATTTTTGATGAACGTTTATTATCGTTTTTGTGAGCTCGGTGTGTTACGGTTGATTGCTTCTGCTCTGCGGTTGTCATGTGCACACGAGAGCAACAAAAAGTTCATTTTATGAGTTACGCGAAAATGGAACCTGTCTTGCACATGTTTGGTGGAAAATAAATCAATTGCCTTCACTAGGAATTTTCATTTCGGGTTTCCGAAAACTGATGTATGTTTCCAAGCCGGTACATTTTATTCTTTTGACTGATATTAGACACTAGTTTTCTCTTTGTGGGAACATAACGATCCCTAATTAAATTTAAAACAAATAAAGTGGACTGAAAAATAAATTACACTTTAACATTGTTTTTCAAAACAATTCATTTAATAACCAACGAGGTAAACAGAGATTCAAACGTAACATTCTTGAAACCCTTGGCACTTTCACACAAACTAGGACAACCCCCAAAATGAAAGATATTGATGATACTTATTTCAGTGGGGGTTCTGAAAATTTTGAGAAATTTACGTTTGATTCTTTGTTTACTTCTTTGGTTATAAAATTAGATGCGTCATTTTGATAATTTTGTAGAGACTTTTTCTTTTTTGAATGGTTCTTGCAGAGCTTGCTTGCGTTTCCTAGTTGTTGGCTTAAAAAGGGTTCCACTTTTTATTTTTAAATCTCAAAAAGCCGTTTGGGGAAGTATTAGTTTAAATTTCACTTATTCTTCAATCACTTTAACCCCTCTCGATTATCATGGTTGTCACCTTGTCGTAGGTGAGAGGGCTAATCCCATGCAAGAGGCCAGCATGGGAGACTAAGAACATGATCAACAGTGATAGTATCACACTCTACTTTCTTTAAATTGTCACGTCGTAGTACGTTTATTTGAAAGCACTGAAAGAGGTGTCTAACTGGCGGGTTTAGCCGCAATTCACTCTTATACGAAGCTGGGAACAATCTACAAATTCCTTCAAATAATTTAGGCAAACGACAGAAAGTGCACTTTTATTTGCTTGACAACTCTTTCATTGCTGTTTACTCTTTAATTGTCATTTAATAAACAGCAAATATACCTACGCACTTGGTATTCTTAATAATCTTATTGTTCCCATCATGATCGAAAAGGGTGAGTGTTTTGATCATGATTGTGAGCAACTAGTAATATGTCCTGATGTGTCAGATGCAGATAATGCAAATATATATTGTAATTTAAAAGTACGCTCTATACGACAGCCGTGATCAAGGCACTGACTCTAACAGCATATTAATTAGCTAGGGATCAGACCTGCTGAACTGAACAAAGGTCATTGAAAAATCTATCTTAGGACAGATGCTGACAAGGAGTTAAAGGCTGGGGTTTTATAAAAAAAATATACAAATAATTGAGACTCACCACTCACTATCTTATGCGATGGGTCAACTTATATGACATTAAAAGACCATGGCGGAATAATATAAAGAGATCGGCCAAGACCGCCAAGACTAGGAAATTGGTTTCAGAATATAACAGAAATATAACAGACACAATGAAAGGATAGTAAAAACAAAATTCAATAATGTAGAACACATGAAAAGAATAAGGCTAACAAAAATAAATGAATCAGAAGAGGTAAGACGAAATAACGCCAATGATCAAATTGACACAAAACAATGGACATGAACATAATGCAAAGAAAGGAGAAGCAAACCTGGGAAATGTAACACCTTTTGGGGCAGTGTCAACAGCGTCTCTATGGACGACATGATCCTTGCACGGCTGGTGAAATGCTTCAAAGGGAGTTAAGTTATGTCAATCTAACACACAAGGAACAATAACTTCTTATTTTTGGTTCGAGAAAACTGCTTCGGAAAACTTTCAAACAAATATCAATCCAACGGACTAGACTACAAAAGACAGAAGGAACTTCGAAACAAATCATTCAAGCTGAAAACGTGATACTGACTAACAAAATCACAAATAGACTTTGGAAAAAAAAAATAAAGAACAACATAACATAACAAAATTCTCAAACGTGGCTCCTTCCGAGTCATTTGCAACAGCGTCTTCTTGGACGACATGTTCCGTGTACAGCTGGCAAAATGATTCGAAAGGATCTACGCAACGATATCATCAAAGGCCTGGCGTAGAGGTTTCTACTCTATTCAGAGCCCCGCCAGTAAACCTTACAAAAAAAGAACTTATTCTTCAATCACTTTAACAATGATTTTTACTAGAATTGTAAGACTAAGTTTGGTTGCGTGCCACACTTTGTAATTTTACTTAATATGAAAGATCATCTTCAAAGTAATTTTTGTTTACATCGTAAATTTAAAAGTAGTTTAATCAAGATTGTCACCAACATCTTACAGTTATTTATATTATGTTTTAACTGGCGCTTGGTGGTAAAAATATTCACAAAAATATTGGTTTACGTGTATTATTGATTTACGTATATAATAATTTCTTCCGCATCATCTGATGTAACTGTCTTCATGAGGGTTATGATTCATTCTCGCACCAACGTTAACCGCAGCAGGAAGTAAAAGCTGAGTCTTGTTTGTTTTCGAAGCAAATGTTTATCGAAATGTTTGAGAAATTGAAGAGTGTTAAATATTTTGAGTTTTCAGTTGCTAATGGTACTAAAAGTACATTAAGGTATTTTTTTACACGTTTTTTTACACGGTTTGTTTTTGGCGATAGCTCCAGAATGGAACAAAATATCGACCTAGTTCGAATCTCATTTTACGTTTTGGTCACAAAGTTATCATAGGAATGTTTTTCAAAAAATTCACAATTTTTGGTGTTAATACTCGAAATTTCAAATATTGTATTTTGACCATTGCACAGTGGGAAAAAAGTACATGAAACTCGATAATTTAGCTCCAAGAAGCACAAGGTCAGTAAACAATAGCATTTTTATGTGAAAATTCCTGAGAAATCGAATGGAAGGGGTCCGCAAAATTCAGTGGACGGAGACATTGGGTTTATTTTACCCTAATTCCCCCGTATTTTCAAATAATGCCCAGTAATTTATAATTTGCTGTAGTCAAAATAGGCCTATTCTTATGTAGAATTTACCTAGAATTCAAATAAAAGTGGTTGCAGTCACCGCACGGGTCAGGTAACGGAGATATTGCTGATTTTACCCCTCTTCCCCTAAGTTTTCAAATAGTGTTCATTAATCTTTTATTAAAGGGGTCTGCGGTAGTCAAAATAGGCCTATTCTTATGTATAACTAGCTGACCCAACGAACCTCGTTCCGTTTAATATTAAATTATCGCTTGCAATATTTTTAAAATCGATTCACACAATAAATCGCTATTCGATATTTACATCGCTTTTTTTAAATGGCATGAACGTCCTTCATTGTCAATCTGTAAGTGACAGTCAATTGTCATACTGGAGAACTTAGATATTTTCAATTTTGGCTTCTAAAAGTATGACAATCGGCAGTCATTTCAAATTGTTGATAATCTGTGATCAATTGGCCATTTTAATTGGTGTATTATGTTAGGATACTGAAGTTGTTTTTTTTTAAGTTCCAACGCATGAAAAAGTGTTGATTTTTGTATGATGTCTTTCCGGACCTACATGCATTGATTACAGTGATATCATGAAGAAAGTTTCCAAAACAAAAACGTTTTGTGCATTTTCAATGTGACAATTTTGCACTGGCATCTGAATTGAAAAAAATCTATCAACTAATTGTGGGAAATTGGCTATTTCTTAAGAGGGTATTTCTTTGCTAAGTTTGCAGGTGAAGAAATTTGAATTTATTGTATTCAAAATCATTTATTTGTAATTTTTCTGCATTTTTGACAAACAACATTTGATTTATACAAACGAAATTTGATATTTTTTTATGGAAAAATGCCTTGTTTCCGACTTTTCCTTAAATGTTTTCCAACTTTTCTTTTCCTTTAAACCTTTGTTGGATAAAAAGGAACAAATCATCCGAAAAAACCGTCAAGATTGGTTCAGCCGTTCTCGAGTTTTAGCGTCACTAACAAACAAACATTCATTTTTATATAAATAGAATAGAAGATTTCGCTATAAATCGAATAGTGGTAGTTGCAGCCACCGCATGGGTCGAAAAACAGAGATATTGGGCTTATTTTACCCCAATTCCCCGAATTTTGAATATTGTTCATTAATCTAAGGCCTGAGGGGTCTGCGGTAGTCAAAATAGTCTTATGTAGAATTTTCCTAGAAATTGAATTTAAGTGGTTGCAGAGATATTGGGCTTATTTTGCCCCAATCCCCCGTATTTTTGAATATTGCTGATTAATCTATGATCGGAGGGGTCTGCGGTTGTCAAAATAGGCCTATTTTTATGTAAGTTTACCCTATAAATTGAATTGGGGTGGTTGCAGCCATCGCACGGGTCGGGTAATTTTACCCCACTTCTCCATATTTTCGGAATATTTCCCATTTATCCATACGCTTTTCAAATGTCTTTGGAATAAAACAAGTTTACTGGGCCCTTTCGGACCACCACAAAAAAGTATATTATCTATTACCATCAGATAATTCATCTTCACTCGAAGTTGTCGCTCATCTTCACTATGTTCGTGATCGTTTTCGCTAGGTTGGGAAATGTTTTCGTGTTCCTGTTCGTCAAATACACAAAACTGTAGCATCTGTGCTCCAAACTATGGGTCATGCTTCCAGATTGATTTTTTTGCGCTTGATTTGACCGATAGATACGCCATCTTGGGATCAGACCAAGTCAAAGCTTCTCTCATCATATCAGTAAGGTTATCCTCCGCAGAAGTTTTCCGTGCAAAGTGCAATCGGGAGAACTTGTGTCGCTTGTGACTTGTTTCTCCAGCCTGCTCGTCGATGAAGTTCATCGTTGACTACCACAGACCCCTCCGATCATAGATAATTCAACAATATTCAAAAATACGAGAAATTGGGGCAAAATATCTCCGTGGCTGCAACCACCTTTATTCGATTTCTAGGAAAATTCTACACGAGAATAGGCCTATTTTGACTACCGCAGACCCCTCTGATCATAGATTACTGGGCATTATTCAAAAATACGGGGGAATTGGGGCAAAATAAGTCCACTGAATTTTGCGGCAAGCTTAACCTCTTCCATTCGATTTCCCAGGATTTTTCACATGAAAAAATGCTATTGTTTACTGACTTGTGCTACTTGGAGCTAAAATATCGAATTCTTTTACTGTTTTCCCCACCGCACCATGGAAACCAGATCAACGTAATTTATCGATGGAAACATGCTCCCAGACGCCTAAACTTGAAACTTTACAGCAGGTGCTAATGTTCTTCACAACGCGGCTCGTATCGTCAATGCGCCTATTTTTTGATGTTGATTAAAAATTAGGGATGGTCCTCATTTTCTGCACGGAAATATAAAAAACTCATCTCTTTTTTATTTAGTATGAAATAGACGCTTACATCCTTTGGGCAAAATCGTGGCAGCAAAGTTCTGCGCGAATTTTAACAAGAAATTTTTTTGCACCTTAAAAATTGACCGATTTAGGAGCGGGTTTCTTCATCAATCGAGGACAACATAAAAATTGATTTTTTTGTTCTTCCTTTTTTTATTTTCAATTTCATCGTAGTTGTTTGGATCGAGTTTTAGAATCTTTTGAGACGCTATACTCTAGAGCATACAATTTTTGCCGTCGTTTGATCAAATCGGTTAGACGCTAACGAAGTTTCTCTGTAAAAATACGCTCCTTTAAATGTTGATTTCATGATTGGGGCAGATACAAAAAATTCAAATGATCGAGGCCAGAAAATAAGAATTTATATTGTTCAACATATGTGAAAACTAGAGATATGTTATTTTCAGTATCTTGAGAGAAAATTACATTTTAATCTGGGACGCGTTTAAGAGAGGAACCTCATAATAATCCAATATGACTGGCTAAAGTTAGTGGCAAAGCTAATATAGTCAAAATACGCGTTTAAAAAGTTCTACAACTCGTCCCAACACAACTTAACGATGAAAATTGACAAAAAGTGGCTGGTACAGAAAAAACTTTTTTTATGGTCCACTTCTAGTTGACGAGGGAAAAGTTGCTCGAAATCGGTCAATTTTCAAAGGCTAGAAAAAAGTTTAATAAAAAATTTTATGTGAAATTTTGCGCTACAATCTTCAAGCCAAAGAATGTAAACGTCTATTTTTGCAAATAAAAAAGTTAGTTTTTGCATTTCCGTAAAAATGGGGACCACCCTAATTTTATTCAACATAAAAAAATAGGAATACGTTTTTATTTCAAGCCTTCACCACCATTTTTTTTTTTTGACCGATTTTGAGCAACTTTTCCCCGCCAACTTAGGGTGTGTCTGCAAAAAAGTTTTTCGGTCCAGAACTTTTTATTTGCAATTTTCATCGTTAAATTCTGTTCAAACGAGTTGTAGAAACTTTTAAAGGCGCGTATTTTGATATATTAACTTTCGCCACTAACTTCAACCAATCAGCGTTAGTTATTGAAGTTTTTTCTTCTTTTTAAACCATCCCAGATTAAAATGTAATTTTTCTCAAGATACAGAAATAACATATCTCTAGTTTTCATAATATGTTGAACAATATAAATTCTTATTTCAAATGACGTCTTTAATTTTTTTTTTGTATCTGCCCCAATCATGAAAATCAACATTTAAAAAGGGCGTTTTTAAAGAAAAACTTCATTAATAAATTGATTTATTGAAGCTAGCGGCAAAATTTGATACCAAAGTACGCGTCTTAAAAGTTCTAAAAACTCGTCCAAACACAACTTTACGATGAGAATTGAAATAAAAAGTAAGGGCAAAAAAAATCAATTTTTATGGCATACCTAAGTTGATGAAAAAAATTGCTCTAAATCGGTCAATTTTTAAGGTGCACAAAAAAAATTTCAGTAAAATTCTCACTGCGCGCTTACAGGTTAATTTTGCCAAGGGTGTAAACGTCTATTTCTGCAAAATAAAAAAGTTAGTTTTTGTATTTCACGTGAAAATGGGGACCAACCTAATTTTTAATCAACATCAAAAAACGGGCCTTGATGATACAAAAAACCATACATTGTAGAACACCACTTTAGCTGTAAAGTTTCAAGTTTAGGCGCTGGGGGCATGTTTCCTCGTAAATTCGTGATCTGGACCATAGTGCACTGTGCATTGCATGAAAAGGTAACTCATGCAAACAAATTCGAAGTAATCGAAAATGTGTATGCATGTGAATTAATAAACTCTATTTAGTCTTCTTTTAAACGGTTTCATAGTAAAAGTGGAACGTGTAAAAGTGGAAAGTGGAAAAAAAACCTCTGAGTACAAATATCGTATCAAAGTTGTTGGAGGGACCACCTCAACCTTCAATAAGCAGCCGGTGGATCAACATCTGACAGCCGTCAGAGGGATAGCCGTCAACCGTGTCGACGTCCGATGCGAAGAAGACCCAGCACTCCCTGCTTCAGATCCTGGCGCAACAGCAGCAGTTGATCACCCAGGATATCAGGGCAGATGTCAGCAACGCAGCTTTGCCTCGAAGGAAGTCTCCCGCGATGACGTTGCACTGGATGCATTAGCTAGCAACATTACCGTTTTCGCTACGAACCAGACAAAGGATGCACTTTCGATTCTCGCTATGCGGAGTTTTTCGATAACGATGCCAAGAAACTGGAAGATTCCGCTAAAGACCGACTCATAATGAGGAAACTCAACCCATCGGCACACAAGATCCGACTCATCACGAAGCTGAACGAATCGTCGGATATCCGTTGGCGAAGATCGTGGAAGACAACGTACTGGTAGAAAAACCGTCTCCTTCAGGAGCGCGTGACGTGAAGCATAAACTTTTTAAGTCAGCACGTCATTTATCGGCTATAGGGATAGTAGAAACAGCGCAGATTAGCCGCGTACTCTATGCTGGTTGTGTGGAGGAATACACTTTTCGAAGGACTGCCAGTTTCGTGTCGTGATTGTGGAAGAAGGGACACAAAAAGGGCTGTTGCGCTTGCTTTTACGGAAATCAGCAGCCGGCAAGGGGCAAGAAGAATGCACAACTCAAAGGTCAACCAATGTAGTCTCCGTGAACACAGTCAGCCATGGAAAAATATGCGGAGTTAGGGATAAACAACGTTCCGATCCGATTGCAAATTGATTCGGCGTCGGACATCAGCATCATCACAGCCGAAATGTGAAAGCAGATCGGAGAACCGGAAACACAGCCACCTTCGTGCCAAGCAGTCACAGCATCTGGAGATCCGCTCAACATCGCATTCGAATTCCGGTGTGACGTGTCAATCAATGGAGTTTTTAAAAGAGATTCGTGTCGTAGTTATGTTTCCGGACATTAATCTATCCGTTATAAGTGCCGATTAGATGGACATGCTTGATCGTGGACGCGTTCTGCAACCAAATCAGTAGCCAGTCTCAACCAGGCGTACAGAAAATCCAGTCAGAAGTTCCCTGACGTTTTTACCAGCAGAATGGGGTTATGCTGCAACCGGTATTCCGGCCAAAACGTCCTGTATCCTACGGCATGGAAAGAGCCGTTGAAGAGAAAATCCAACGTCATCACCACCTTGGAGTTTTGTAGCCAGTCGATTTCTCCGACTGGGCTGCGTCAATAGTGGTCGTGCGGAAGCCAAACGGATTTCGCATTTGTGAGAATTTTTCAACGTGATTGAACGACATCCTCGAGCCCAACCAATATGCTGTACACAGAAATTGTCTCCATTGTAATCGGTCCATGGGTGTACTTCGCCAGCCTAGCTGTCTGCGGAGAGTCCGCAGGTCGCCTTTTACTTGATCGATCCACCTTGCTCGTTACGCGCCTCTTCTTCTTGTGCCCGTTGGTACGTTTTGAGAACCATTTTAACATGCCCAGCCCATTGTAGTTGACCGATTTTAGCGATTTATACGATGGAAGGTTCTCCCAGCAACTAATGCAATTCGTGGTTGTTTCGCTTCCTACACGATTCGTCTTTCTATCTGCACTCCACCATAGATCGTACGCAGAAACTTCCGTTTAAAGACACCAAGGGTGCGATGGTCCTCCACTAGCAATGTCATGTGTCTCGTCCATCTAGGTTCAATGAAGTCATTTTTCACTTGGTGAAGTGAAAATGTCACTTGCGGTGACGTGACTCTTCTGGGTAAATCAAATGGAGAGTCACGTCACCGCGGTATTTTCTCTTCCAAGTGACAAATGTCACTCTGGCCTCATCTAGATGGTCAACTTTGTAATTCGGCAAACTTTGTTCGATCTTAGCATCCTTCGGAGTCCAAACTAGGCACGGTTGCCAGCCATAAAGCACCTTTGTATCTCTCTGCTGGTGTCATTATCGGCGGTCACCAATGAGCTCAGATACACGAATTCGTCGAATACTTCGATTTCATCACCTGTGATCTGAACTCGTGGTAGGAGGCTGACATTGTCTTCTCGTGAGCCTCTTCCCTTCATGTATTTTGTTTTCAACGCATTAATCACAAGCCCAATCCTACCAGTTTCAGCCTTATGTACGTGTTCGCCATCGTCTCAAAGTTACGTGGTACGATATCAACGTCGTCGGTGAGGCCAAATAGTTGGACAGAGTTCCTGAAGATCGTGCCACTAGTGTTTATCCCAGCTCTTCGAATCACACCCTCCAATGCAATGTTAAACAACAAACACGACACTTATTTTTAGGTAGAGGTGGATGAAGGGTGCCAGAATCTCCTCACCATCAATTCCCACAAAGGACTCTTACAATTCACCCGCTTATCTCCAGGCATCAAATCAGCACCGGGAGCGTTCCAGCAATTGACAAAGGCAATGCTCGTCGGACTCAAACGCATCTATAGATGACGTGTTGGTGGGTGGTGGAACAAAGGAGGAGCACAACCGGGGTCTCGAGCGGGTCGTATGTCGTATAGTTATGGCGAGTACGATATAATACACTAAGTAGGTTTGAAAATTTAACACCATAGAACAAATAGTAAGGGGTAATGTTGTGCATACATTTCTTTTGTAACATATGTAACATAAGCCCTGGGAAAAATTCAAAAGCATGGTACTTGAAACCAAACAATCGGATTTTAAAATGCTCTTCAGGGTATTTTATTCTATTAATAAATTGTAGAAAAATATATTTACAGTACGCTCAATGGACCATTATCTTCAATTTTACGCAGTGTACGGCAAACATGTTGAATCAGGTTCTGGACGGTATCTATGTCTATTTCTTTCATCTTCCGCTTGATTCGATTAACCAATTGTTGCTCATTGTTAGCTTCCCAGCCATTGTCGTACACCATACGTTTGAGAACACTCCAAAAATTTTCAATTGGACGAGCCTGAGGCACGTTAGGTGGATTGTCCTTTTTCGGTACAAATGGTATGTTTTGCATTTGTACAAATGGTATGTTTTGGTATGATTGCAGTTAGACAATCTAATGTTTTTTTCGCGTAATGACAGCTTGCAAGATCCGGCTAAAACATGATTTTGTCGTCAGCTTGATATTTGTTGATGAATGGCTTCAATTTCGGCAAGCATTGGCTGATGTACACGTCAGAATTGACAGCTTTGGCCTTGTTTGGCCCTATCAAAGGCGCCGAAATACCCTTCGATGACATGGCTACCCACACTAACACCTTCGGCTCATATTTCAATTTTCTGGCATATTTAACATCGTCTGGTGTTGTTTTAATGTTAGCAGTATAGAAACCATCGTTGCCACTCAATTCATGGTGCGAAAATGTGAAGTAAGATTCATCATCCAAAATTATGCACTTTCCAATTGCAAAATGCTCGCGACGAAGTGTATAGCAGCATTTTGGTATTTTTTCGAGTTGTTGCTGTGTATATTTTGGTGCACGCTGACGTTTCCGATAGATTACGTTATGTTTTCTCAAAATCCGATGGACTGTCATGTTTGAAACCTGAAATTTTCATGCTAATTTGCGTGTTGATTGGTCAACCTTGTTTTCAGCGCTTGACAGCAGTTTTTTCGTTGTTCTGGCACTCAATTTTGTTGGGCGACCACTTTTCTTTTTATTTTCCGGTTCTTTACTATCACGACAATCTTTCAAAACACGGTATATTGTTGATTTTGATATTGGCTCGTCTTTGAACACGCTCAAAATTTCACTTGTACTAAGCCGTCCAAAAAGGTTGGCGACTTGTGCTCGTAAATCCAGCTTGTACGACATTTTTAATGGAAACTACTGCGCAATTTGAAATTGACAGTTCAGTAGGAAAACACATGAACGTGACAAGTACATTGGTTGGCATCTGTGTGTTTGTTAATGCTGTCAAATAAACGCTTGAAAGTATTCCCAGGACTTACATATGTTACACATGTTATCCACTAGGCTGCCAGTCAAAACCGACTTTTCGAACTTCAGAAAAAAAATAAAGTTCAAAAGTTTTGCCTCCTCAAAGGAAGTCCCCGTGCTAAATTTGAACTCAATCGTGTAGGGAATATGATGGGCTAAGCTTATTAATAAAAGAATAAATCAAATTACCATACATAATTTATTTCAGTGTAATCCGACGGTAGAATCTTTCCGATCCTTTACTTTCTATGCGGTAGGTACATAGTGCTTACGGAAGAAACAAAGTACCCAAAATTAAGTTCATTTCACCCAACTCTGGAGTTCCGTGCGGGAAGCCAAATTTAAGTATGTGCCATTGTACTCAAATTTGAGTAACTGTTTCCAAAGTTTATGGTGGGTAAATTGTACTTAATGCAATAAAACTTGTAAAAACCAAAAAATGAGCACTTTTCCGCACGGTTAATTAGCAAATGTTATGCAACATTTAAAAAAGAGTGAAAGTCACCTCGGGATGATAGAATAAAAACATAAATTTTCTTGATAATTTTATTCTTTTTGTTGATTTCTTAATTTCTGGGATTTTTAACAATAACGATTAGTTTAGTACCGTTACATATTTATTGTTTTTCGATATTTAAAACTGATGTACGTCAGATAATAAAAGTATGCAAACGACTTCCATTTTTACTCAAGAGTGAGTTGTCAATGAAGTACTTACCCATTGAGTAATCTTTCCCTTATATGCAGAACCAAATTTACCGATCTCTCCAGTTCAACAATAGTACTGAATTTTAAGTTTAAAAATACTCAATTTAAGGTACTTTGTTTCTTCCGTGTACGTACATGTGAGTGAGCGAAGCAAGCGCGGCAACTGCTTACAGTTCGAAATGTAGATCAGAGAAGCTCCAGAAAATACGAGGTGAGAAAGTATTAGTGACCACCACGAACCGGGGACAGTTTACGGGTTGTCATTCTTTTCAAGGTAGTACACAAAGAGTATGCCATGACAATCCCAGAAAATCTACAAAATCTTTCCGACCCATTGAGTTTTACACCAACCTAACATAACCTCGCAAAATGAATCGGATGAATTTCTTTTGACAGGAGTCCGTGGTTTGTTTATTTCATCTGTTTGAATTCGAAAACAAACAAACCACGAATACCTGTCAAAACTGAATTCCATTCATCAGGATGAACCACACGTTCACTAGTGACGTCATCTTGCAAAATTCTATTGTACCTATTATATAAAATTATCCGGCCATCTGACATCTCTCAGAAAGCAATCGTTTCATCACTAACGACACTAGCAGTTTAGGCATACAACACCTTCATTTCGTATCTTGATGAAAATGGCCAGCTTCATCCAAATTGCTTGTACTCATAAATCCCAGCAACCGGATATGAAAATTGAAAAGAAGCATTTTCGTCATAACCCGCTCGTATGAGCGCAGTCGATTCAGCTCGGTTCCAAAAAGCGGTCCACGCTCGCTACAAACTGTTTGAATGTGCACAAGGCTCTGGAAATGTGCTCTGCTTGTGATGCGTGGATTCGGAAATGCGTAACATTGTTGTTTACTTGCCCCTTGC
This sequence comes from Aedes japonicus, assembly GCA_034211315.2. Classification (NCBI taxonomy): domain Eukaryota; kingdom Metazoa; phylum Arthropoda; class Insecta; order Diptera; family Culicidae; genus Aedes; species Aedes japonicus. The sequence continues at coordinate 34,454 of JASCZW010007556.1, read as the reverse complement.
GGTTGACGGTTACCGGGTGGATGCACTTTTCGCTCACTCGCCTGCATAATCACCAAACGGAGAGCCACTGCCAGCCCCGAGAACCTCTCATTAGTCCTTCGGGCATAAATTAATTTGAACGAATTTGCCACCCCCCGAAAATCAACAACGGCATTACGCCCAGCGAGCAGATTTTTCCCCGTTTAATTTCCCGCATCACAAATACCATTTCGACATGCTTCTCACTCAGACGCTGAAAATGGAGTGGTCTGAATTCACATGTGTTCTACCCACTTCGCTAGGTTTTATCACTGTGCCATTACCACTGCTGACTACCTGATTGTAATTGGACCGGAAAATTAAATATGGTCTACCTCAATTCCAATTCTGCACTTCGTTTCTTTTTTTTTAGCTGTTTCATATCACTCTTCTTGTCGATTCTCTTCACGACTGGACGGATTTTCACTTATTTGCATTTTATCGATGCAAATATGCTTTTCGTGTAGCCGGTGGCGAGTGGTTCGCAGTGTTCGATAAAATCCAGGGGGAAAATCTCCAACAGGACCATTTGCACACGCGAAGGAGCTTATCTCCGGAGAGTGGTGCCACAGAAGCGAGTGATTAAAATGCAGCTCATGCCACTTGTAGGGGAAATAATTTTTTTTTTTCGAGTTTTGCGAACAGAACTCATCAAATTCATTTCACCACACAGATAGACAAATGAAATTCGAGAACTCTCGTTTCCAACTGACGATACGGTTGGTGAAGCGCTCGTTTGCCAATTGAAGTGATTTTGTTTTCGTGACTCGTTTTTTATTCCTTTCAGCATTTCAATCAGCTTGACAGAATCAATGAATAGGTGTGTGCATTGACGTGGCCAGGTGTAGCAAAAACGGCTGGATAGATTTACTGTGCCTGACGGGAAAATCAATTAGTTTTAATATAAAACATAAATTATGGAGAGAAAATTTCATGTGAATTTTCTCCTTAATCACGATGTCAGACTTTTTGGTCCATCGCGAATAGTTATGAACGTGGGTATTTATAGAGAAAAACTCAAACAAGAAATAATCCAACCAGGATAATAAATAAAGGTGGGTTATATCAGGGACATAACCACAAGATTCACGTACGACCGCGTTGCTGTAAAGTAATCGTATTATTTAATTTATTTTTATCACAACGCATATGGTTAATATTGGATTGCGTTAATTGAGTAAAGCCTGTCCACGTTAAATTCCGGACACTTTTCTTCCAGTGAGATTTTTAATTATTTCACGGATCGCTGAAACGTTTCATTTATATGACATCTACTCTTCAGTTTATTTCATGGTAATACATGTTTACATTCATGTTACATTTGAGTAAAATGGAGTTAAGTGTCAAATCAAGTGGAAATGCATTTTGTACGAACGACAGCCAAATCCGAATTAATCAGTACGTGATCTTGCCAAGAAACTAAAACTACCAAGAAGTACCATGTTTTGTGTTTTCAAATCATTTGACCAGCGCTTGACTGTGGATTGGAAGGTTGAAAGTGGAACAAATCGAAAAGTATGCTCCCGAAAAATGGACTAAGAGGGTGGTAGCCAATATTGAGAAAAACCCCAATCTTTCTGTGCGGAATGTGGTTCGCAAAGTTGGCATGTCAAAATCAAACGTACACAAAAAGAAACAGAGGCAAGGACTGAGGGCATACAAAGTGAAAAAAGTGCTCAAATGTGATAACAAGCAAAATTTTACTGCAAGTCATGCTAAGGAGCTTCACACAAACTTTTTGCCAACATTATTTTGTATCATAATAGACGACGAAACATTCGTAACAATTGGATTTAAAAAAATGGACAAAAGTGGTCGATTTTTAATTTTTCATTTTGTTTTCGTCACTTGCCCTGAAGAAACTACCCATGCACCATCAATCATAGTAACCCATGAGTTAGCAGACAAACTTTGAAGCTCTATCAGTCGAATTCTCACCGTGATGGCAAAAACAGTGAAGCAACATCAGGAAATACCTTAAGGGCAAGGACGCGGTGTTCCGGCCGGATTTGGCGTTGGCCCACTAATCTAAGCGATCGTTGGAGGAGATGGTGCGGCTGAATATCGATGTAGTACCCAAGTCGGCGAACCCGCCCAATGCCCCCCAGCTGCGCACCATCGAGAATTTCTTGGCCAACCTAAAGCGTAAGATCTACTCCAACAATTTTGTCGCGTAAACTGAGGAGGAGTTGATAAATAAAACAACAAAGAAAAAGCTCAAAAACATGTTTTCGTCCGCCATGGCGAATGTTCCGGTTAACTGCCAGAAGACCACTCTCAAGGGCGTAGAATTTTTTTGCAGATAAGCTTAAAAAATTACCTTCCATGGGAAATTTATCAAAAGCAATTATCTGTCTTTACTTTTTTTAATCACCATCCGAAAAAAAAAGTCCATTTTTTAATGCAAACGTTACTCGAAGACTTTAAACAGCTTCCGGTCTGGATTTTTGCCGCAATGCTTACGGACGCCATTGTCGAGCTTTTTCGGATCAAGAAGGTGTAGAAATTCCCTAATCTAGATATATAAAACAGAGTGGCATACGTAAGACCGCCCATAACTCGAGAACGGATCGTCCGATTTAAATTGTCTTTTCGGTGTTGTGTTTGGCTGCGCCCAAGGAACATTTAAAAAAAAAAAAGTTGAACAAATTTATGGGGAAAATGAAAATTTCGAAAATGATAGATTTTCAATACATTATGTATGGTATTTATTCGTTTTGATCGAGTTATCCTTGACATGGATCGGAGTTGACTATGATAGTCCACATGACATTGCTCAATTTCACAGGTGTCATTATTCTGGTTTTGGTTAATGTTCGTGGTCCAGCTTCGTTTGAGTCGTTTCGGACTGTGGGTGATCTACTATGTGTGACATATCGAGAGGCCTGTCAGAGGTTGAAAACGACACTCATTGGCAACAACACATGCCAATACCATTTTTACTGCATCTGCAATCAAATTCATACCCTGTTTGCGATCATCATCTCCACATGCTTTCCATCAAATGTAGTCGAATTGTGGAACAAACACAAGGATGAAATGGTTGATAATATTTTACATCGAGCTCGCACAACCATTTTGAATTACGAGCTGTGAATTAACAATAAGATGCGCAACGAGGCGCTGATTTTGTTCGAATACATGTGTTTACTCATGTGCGGCAGTGGCTCCTCAGCAAGAGGACGTTTACGAAACTTTGATGAAACCGATTGACGACTGAAATGTAGCCGTGTTCTTCATCAATGTACCTGGCGGAACTTACAAAAAGTACCTCATTTCATTACTATTGGCTTGGGTTCGCTCATGATCAGATATTGCGGTGGCGGTTGCCTCTTCAGGGATTGCAGCCAAATTGTTGGAAGGCGGTCGAACGGCTCAATCTGCGTTGAAGCTGCCGTTGAATCTCCAACTGACAGACGAATCGACATGCAACATTTCGAAGAATTCGGCAAGGACGAAAGTGTTGCAGTGTTGTCAGATCATCGTCTGGGACGAATGCAAAATGGCACACAAACGAGCATTGGAGGCACTTGATCGAACAATGCATGATCTGCGCAGTAACTCGAGACCTTTTGGAGGCGCAATGATTTTGTTGCCAGGTGACTTTCGGCAAACAGTACCTGTCATTTCACAAGCCTTAAGCCTTCGTATTTGTGGCGATATGTAAAGAAGCTACAGTTGACGAGAAATGTCTGAGTTACCTTGAAAAACGATCCGTGTGCCAAGATTTTTTCGAATCAATTGTTGGCGATTGGCAATGGATTGATTTCGTTCCCGCCGAATGTCTGCCAGTTCACAACGACGAAAGAGGAACTCATTACAATTGTTTTCCAAACACTATCCAGAATTATGAGAACCACGATTGGTAAAATGCACGTGCGAAAAATAAGGATGCCGGGGATTTGAATTTCGTCTTTCAAAATGTAATTCCTGGACAATTACGTTCATTCAACTTAACTGATTGTGTTACTAATCCGGACGAAGTAACCAAATATCGAACAAAATTTTTGAATTCATTGGATTTACCAGGATTATCACCATATAATTTACGACTGAAGATTGGATCTGTTATCATCATGCTCCAGAGCCTCAATCAACCGAAATTTTGTAATGGAACAAGATTGGTCGTTAAGCAACTCAAGAATAATATCATTCAAGCAAAGATACTTAAAGGCGAACTCAAGGGCGAGCAAGTGTCCAAGAATTCGACTTATTTCAAACGATTTACCTTGTGAGTTCAAACGAATACAATTTGCGGTTCTCCTTTGATTTGCCATGACAATCAATAAATCACTAAGCCAATCTTTGGAAGTGTGCGGGATTAATCTCGAATGCCCATACTTCTGGCATTGTTGTTCATTAATCTTTGTTTATTTACGCGCCGGATAATGGAAAAAAAAAAGAATTTAATCTACCACATAGCACTAAATTGAACTGGCGCAAAATTCTGTCAACCTCTACAATCATGTAAGTAAAGCATATAACTTCAAACAAATTCGAAAAGTGTTTCATTCAATCAATATCTAAAATTCAAGTTTCGTAATCAGTTCTCGATCACGAACGAACCATAAAAAAATTGCGGTGACAACAAGCCAAGTCACTTAAAAATAAAATTAAATCATGAATGTTCGGAATTATTTGAATCCTAAAATCGGTTAACGCGGAACAAAGTTCGCCGGGTCAGCTAGTAAGTATATGATTTGGCAGGCCATATGTAGTTGTGGTCGAAAATCTTAAAGTTTCGTCTTTACCTGCCCTAACAACAAAGATGTGTACCTGAAATAATGTTTGCAAAAGCGATTGCTACCGTTTTTTAGAAGCGACGACTTTTCAGCTCTGTTTGGTCTGACTTGGCCTCTTGGCACTATGCGAAATCCGTCCTGGAATGATATAAGGTACAAGTGGTCAGATACGTGCCACGAACATCCAATCCACCAAACTGCCCAGAACTTCGCCCAATAGAAAAGTTTTGGGCTCTAGTTGATAATGATGATGACTTTCCATAGCAGTGGACTAATTTGAAAAACTATTTGATTAGGATTCTATTGTTGTTTGTGATCATCAAGCTCCTGTATATGTTATATGTTATTTAATATTTAGCATGTTTTGTCTTGATCGTTTGATGACTTACCTTGTGTTAGAAAATTAAGCTGAGAGTAAAATTGGTCAGGGTTGTATACCGTTTTTTACTAATTGCTTCATCTGCCGGCGTCGGTGGTGCAGTGGTAAGCGTGACTGCTACTTGGCACCCCAGTGGGTCTGGGTTCAATCCCAGTCGACGTCATTGGTTTTTCTTAGGCGAAAAAATCTGATCACGTCTTCCTTCGGAAGGGAAGTAAAGCCGTTGGTCCCGATTCATAGTCATGAGTCGTTCGGTAGGGTCCAGGTGGTGGATTCGTCTCCCTGGCGTCGGTGTTTGTCACCATGTGAGAAAATAGGCCGACGGAAAAAAAAAAAAAAAAAATTGCTTCATGGTATGTCATATGGTATTGCTCGCCGGCCATGGGGTAGGAAAGAGAACAGAATAAACGAGAGAAACTTCTGTAATTGGTAACATGCTATGCGCATGTGAGATTTTCATGGTTTACTTGATTACTCAAATCCATCAAGTTTAGTTAATGAAGGCAAGAAACATTTTACTACGAGCTACATATTGAAATATCAGAGCGCTGATCCCCCATCGCTTCTTAAAGTGATCATTACAGGCTGTTCATTTGGTTCAGGTAATTTTGAACTGTGCCAGCCTATTTACAAAATAAATCTGCCGCGACCAACTCGGCAAAGCGCGCCCATACCCCTTTCTCAACCGTAAGGCAGGGAGAGAAGTACTGGGCTCTAGTTAAGCGGAAACTCTTTGAAACTAAAAAGAAATTAAATGGTACCGATGATTTCAAGAGAAGATGGAGATTCGTTACTGTGGGCGTATCTGAGGATATCGTACGAAACTCGATGACGGGTGTACCACAGAAAGTTTGAGAATTTTACAGAAAGAAGAATTCACATATTAACAACTGATTCTTATGTAGATATAACTCTATTGTTGAGAAATCAATAATCGGTTTTAATGAATTATGTGTAAATATTTATTTTTTGGTATTATTTGGTGCCCGAAATTAAAGTGGGCAGGCTTTGTGTGAGTATATATGTTGATGTATAATTAATTAACTCTTAAAACACAACTCTATTCTTCTATTTTTGGGTCCTGATAAGAACCGTTTTTATCATTTCAAGTCCCTGTTGAGGTCAATGGCAAGCCTACTATCATCAAGTTCCAAATTTTCTACAGATTGATAGCTTGGCTGGTGGTTAATAGTCTTGAACTGTAAATAGACACTAACTTTATGATGACCCTAAGCAGGGAATGTTAAAATTGTAGTGTTTTTGACCTCGTGAAAGAATGAACACGTAGTTTCTAAACTATTACCCGAGGGAGTATCAACACTGGCTTCCATTGACGTTCTTTGTAAGTTTCTTTCGCAGTCTGTACTTCCTCATACGTTCAGCAATAGTTACGAGCACCTTCGCAATACACCTGCGCCTGCTTCCCTCTCAATTGCCTCACTCTTTTGTTTATCATCCTTTTCTTTTATATCCATAGAAAAGCAAACCATCCACCCCCTTAGAGTTCAGCAGGTAGTCGTCTGCCTGTCATATACTTCGACAAAGATTATTCATTACGACAAAACTGACAAACGTAAGCAATGGTTCTTTCGGTATATATCTTGTGACACGAAGTGTACTCATGGAAGCACCAATTTCATAGGATATGTGAACTCTTCATCTTCAAAATGATGTGTTGGTATATTTATGTCAATTGGGTAAGTATTCAACGTCGTAAAGATTTCGGAAAAGCCATTGCCCACGTTTTTCAGATCAGCCTTTCTGAAAACTCTCTATTGAATACTCCACTCTTAAGGGTTACCCCGAATTGCTCCATTCTACGTAACGTTGAATAGTTTTAGGCCGGAAAATCTGGGATTAACGTTCCACCAGTCTCACCAGGAAGTTTACAAGTCCAGCTTACCCTCGAAAGAAGTAGGCATGGCAAAGAAGTATTACGTAAACATATTTTTGGTTCCAACTAAGACGAGGACCAGAATCAACTGAAACAAAACGCTACAGATTTCAACGAAATGATCTCACAATATCAGGAGAAAATTTACAATCCAGAGTGTACGAAAGATGACAAATTGAAGATTTTGTCATTGTTGCAAACATCATGGAGCATTCAGAATGTATTGAAGTATGTAGACGTACCTCAATATCTAGTGAAGCAAGCCCGGGACTTTACTTTAGAGAAAGGAATCCTTTCAACTTTGAATGATAGGGTCACGTAATAGGTCACGGTTTGGAATTGAAGGAATATAACGAAATTAAACAGTTCTTTGACAGTGAGTTTTGTAAGCAGAGCCATGCCAGGGCAAAATGATTTTTTTTTTCTGTCAAGAAAAATGGTAAGTGACAACAGGTTAAAAAAAAACGATTGCTTCTTTGTTCATTACGAGAAGCATACAAAAGCTTCAGAGAAAATAGTAGAAATCATTGTAATGACTTGGATGTTTTGGTTCACATAACATTTGCGTTTGTACCATCCATGAGAATATTGAATTGATAATCATGCCCTGAATAAATATTCGTTCGATACTGACTCAAACCTGACTCAATAAATGGACAAAATGTTATGCAATACAAAAATCAGATCAAAAGTTGGTTATCTTCGCAAATGCAAGTGTTGTCCAACCCACACAGGGTTTGAAAGATTTCTGAAAGTTATTAATTTGTGCTTCAAGATGCTTAATGGAATGGAATAGCGATCAGCCTACAATTCATCCGTTTGTCATTTATTATTTAGTGTCAGGAACGCTTAAAACTTCGAGCTTTTTTGTTATTTCTAAGGTTCTTAAGCACGATTCCATAACGGTCCAAATTTTCATTAGAAAATTGATAAACTTAAAACTTATTGATAAACTTAAAACTTGAAATTAAAATAGAATAAAAAAAAGCTCTACTTTTGTCAGATGGCGTTGCATCGCAATAGAAAAATATGTGCAAGTCTTTGTAGATATAAATCCAAGTAAAACAAGTAAACACGACATTTGCGACACACCCATTAAAATTTTATCATTAAAATTAAATGATGAGTTTTTCTAATAAACTCTGGAACAATGGTAGCTAAAAAATGTCCAAAACAAAACTCTACTCCCGCATTAATAGACTAATCTATTAATATTAAAACCAGAGAGTGAAAAATGCAGATACAGAGATAAACATCAAAATGATCTTCAAACATATTTGACGCCAATAAATAACATAAAATATAATTATTTACAAATAAAGGCATGTGTTACTGAATAAATAGCATGTATATCGTAGATATATGCCTCGTAGGCAAACTAGTGCATCCTCATCGTGAGCTCCACAGCTCCCATCGGCAGCGCCGTGAACAGTAGAAAGAAAATCTAATTTTCTTTTTTAATCTCTTAATGCATTTTCTGTGTTGGAACAGCGATGACAGCAGCAGCACCAGTAAAAGCAAGTCAAGCAGCTACAACTATGTCCCTTCTTCTTCTGTCTACGAAATGAATATGTGGTGGCCTATGGTGTATTTCACCCCCACTGCTATCGGTGATGAAGGTGGCTAGGAAAAATCTCATCTTGCCTGAAGAGAACGGTGACAAACACTCACATGTGAACGTGTAGCGGCGTAGGTTTTTCTTCCCTTTCCGGGTTGCGCACTATTTTCCCGGAAGCTAACTTTCAAAGAATTCCGCTGACGCATAAACCGCTCCACCGACGAACACCAGCGGCGGCCTTGCACCTATCTAGGACCTCCTAACCCCGGAAAGCAAACTCCATCAGACTCGCATCGGTTGTGACGGTAGGTGGCGCGATGTTATATGTTAGATCTCGTGTGATAATTAAATCACGCTGCGTGGAGTACATGTACGTGAAAACTCGATTCCCTCTTACGGGTGAAGTCGCTTCCGTGAACGTGCAGCACTATGCACAGCCCCGATGATGATGGGATAGAGCAAATTAAACTTTGTTTTTCTCGAAGATATGCTCGGCTACACCCCCGCGTTGCGTCGGAAAACATGTAGGCAGACACTTGACGCAGCAGAAGGCTGGGTTGCACGATAGTGTTGGTGGTGGGGGCGGTTCTGAAGGTGGTGGTGATTACAAGGCCTTTCCATTTTTAATTATTTATAATGCATTCCCCAAGACGGTGCTGACGATAATGCCGGAAAAGTGTAGCTAAGGAAGACTGAAAGTGTCGGCTGAAGATTCAGCAGAAAAAGGCACAACCAGGATCAGGTTGTGTCGAGGGATTATTGGATTATGGGAAAATGGAGCATTAATTATACCTTAATGGAAATTGCAGGCGGTTGAAGATGTTTTCCGAGAGTGAAGCAAAATATGCATAACTTAATAATTGTGTTTTTTTCTAAGATGAGTAATATGAATGCAACTATAAATTGGTCTTAACAAGCATAAAAACACTAAGAAGATGAAGAACTGAAAATTGAAAATTGATGTTTGAATAAAAATTGTATTTTTTTATAATTTTTTTAATAACACTTACGAAACCTATTTGCAATATCTTAAAACCACTGGTTATTTTACTGAAAACCGTTAATTTTTCTGGAATTGGAACATTAAAGCGGCATCATCTAACTAATTCAGTTTGTGGGAACTTGGCTCCATTAATAAAATTACTCAGTTCAACTTTTTTGGCCATTTGGATCTTTGTTTTTAAAAACTCGTAGGAGTGGTACTGAAAAAATATAGCTTGCATTAATACCGCAATGGTTTCATGTTATACAGTGCAATGAATTGCTTTTATTTAATGGCATTTTTATGAATATTCATTTTTTGGATATGAGGATTAGAAAATTTCCAAATGAAATATCTTCCCAGCATCATGGGATCCCAGTAGTGAACAGTAATTTCTGCTAGAACCAATGTGAAGAGAATGTATTGATAGTTCCAATAGCTTTCGGCATGCTGTGAAATTGATTAGAATTAGTTTGAAGCAAACTTATTTTGAAACAAACGCACACACTTTTGCCAGACATCCCTATGCGGGACAGGTCAAGGCAGGAACGGCCAGTCAAGGTGAATGCTGCACGACAATCCCGCAGAAATGGTGTTTGTCTCGAATCCGGTTTGAGCAATCTGCTGAGGTGCACAGTCAACAAGATGGTTAAACCAAGGAGAGCAAAATCTTGAAAGCGTGTAACACTCGAAGTTAACACCTTTAGTTATGAACAAAGAATATTGGATGGAGAAAGAATACAACTTTGACTGTTCGTATCGAGTTATTGATCCTGCAAGTGATTCGTGGGTAAGAGGTGATCCAAACCTCCTTCAAGGATTGATTGTCTTCTTTACAGACATTTCAAAAATGAACAACCAAGTGGGAGCAGGTGTTCCTGGCCCTGGGATTAACATATCAATTTCAATAGGTAAGTGGCCAACTGTATTCCAAGCTGAAATGCAAGCAATGTTGGTATGTTCTGTTATATGCTTACGCAGAAACTATAGATATTCAAATACATCCATTATGCCGGATAGTCAAGCAGCTCTAAATGCTTTAAAGTCAGCAACATGCAATTCCAAGCATGCTTGGGATTGTTTTCAATCAATCAAAAAGTTGTCTTGTAGTAATCAAGTCAATTTGTACTGGGCTCCTGGCCATTGTGGAATTGATGGGGATGAGAGAGCTGATGAACTAGCAAGACTCGAATCGTCTCATCAGTTCGTACGACCTGAACCCTTTTGTGGTTTATCTGCGTCTTCAATTAGAATGGAGATGAATGCCTGGGAATGCTTGAAAGTGAAAAAAAGGCAACTGGAACAACACTTTCATCTAGGCAATCAAAGCGGTTCATCACTCCAAACATTACAATGACTCGCAAATTACTTGATCTTACCAAAACATATTTAAACTCATATGCAGGCCTTATAACTGGTCACTGTTCGAGCTGGTATCACTTGAAGCTGATAGGAAACTTCAAGATGATTCATATTGATTTTGTGACATGGATAAAGAAGACTCGGAACACTTGTTAGGTCACTGCCCGGCAATCTCCAACAAAAGATTCAAGTTCTTCAGCAGAGAGTTACTAGAAGCCTCTGAGATCTGAAGAACAAACCCAAATACGGTAGTACACTTTATTCGGTGTGTTATACCACCCTGGGACAACGCGTTGAGTCAAACATTGGCAATCACTTCTAGCAATAGTGATGCGTTTCGGTGACAATAACTAAAGCAAAAGAAGGGGGGTATATCACAATAGATCTAAAAACTGGTCGCAGTGATGAAAATACTCGCCACGAAAGAAAAAAAAAAGCACTCGAAAAACAGGAAACAAGCAATCTTGAACCGAGTTTCGTTTCGATACATTGTATGAGACGTTGGAACAGAATAGGTAAGGAAATTAACATGCAATCTCAACGTTCTCGATTAAGGTAAACGTTTGTTACGATCTAAGAGCTGCAATCTATATCTATATATATAAAAATGAAATGCTGTCCGTTCGTGACGGCATAACTCACGAACGACTCGATGGATTTATTTGATTTCTTTTTTATTTGATTCGTCTTGGTTCCCAACAGGGTTATATGAAGAAAAAATTGGAAAATTTTACTAGAAAATGAGAAAAAATCATAAAAATCAAATTGTAATTTTGTTTGGGAATATCATAATATGCTAGACAACAAGACCATCTTTCGATTTGTAAGGACAAACCGGTGGAAACTATTATAATGGCTTCGCAACTAACTAAAAACAAAGAACGAGAAAGGAGAGAATCACTGATTGTTACTTAGGACCTTTTGAGAAGATGTACAAAAAATGATAATACACTAGAGTCGCTTATTTCGCAATTTTTTACGGGGTTGTCGGAATTTGACGCGGTTTTCGTCATTCAAACGAGTAGATAATGTTCGCTTATATTTGATCAAAAACGCGTTTCAAACCTAACTTTTCTCGCTTTTGCAAAGTTGTTGTAAATTACGGGTTTTTACGTGGATTTAGGAAACTCGATTTTTTAAAGTAGTTTTTTTTCCATCGCACTCACTCCTGTGTAAAAAGTAACTTCAGTGTATACGATTTATAGCGTGTAGATGCACGTATAAACTGGAACGTTTGTATTGGTGACACCTCGCAGCGAGATGTAAATTCTAGATCAACAATAGAATGGGGCCTATCAACATTTGTAACCAAATATTACTGAGCCCTTTTTCTCTTAAGCCATAGGCCAATTACGCAAATCAATACCATAATAATGTAGGGAAAAGTTTCTCTACACGATGATGCTATAGATTGCGTGTGTAGTCTATGGCTTGCGAGAAAAAAGGCTCAAAAGTATATGTTTACAAATGTTGATTAACCCTATTCTATTGTTGGTCAAGAATTGGAATGAAGGTCAATGGAAAGTGAAGGTATTAGTTTATGTCTTTTGTGTTGAACTGACAGATGTGTAATTACGTTTTTGTTTACATTAGTATCGTTCGCTGTGTGATAAATAGTGTATCAGGAAGGTGAAATCGACGATATTACTAGAATTTAAAAAAACACATACTAAGTTTCGATTTCAGTTAATTTCAATTAGTATTGTTGTACAATGCCTCCAACTAGACAGAATAATATCGGTCGGCTGCTAGCTCAGCAAACTCTCGAATGAGACAAAGCGACGGACGCAGACCATCAATTTCTACAGATTTATTTCAAGGGAGATTAACTCAGCAACATTATTCCACAATGAAGCGGGACATTGTACAACAAGTGCAAGCGATGCTTCATGAGCCCAATGGATTGATTCAAATGTTCAAGACTACTCTAGATCGAATGCTCGCGATTCGAGCTAATACCATAGACTAACTCTAAGATCAGTAGGTCCCGAACAAATACGATTTTTTGCTTGGCTCAGTCAGTACTAGCACATCGGTCCCAAGCTCGGTCCCAAGCTTAATAATATGCCCCTAATAATGAACTCACACGAACACACTCTCAAATATTCCGTCAAAAGAACACAGCAAATCAAAACAAAGGCGCAAATATGTACAGCAAGGTGTTTCTCAGACCAAGGGATTCTCCAACAGTGAACCAATTTCAAATCGCAAGTTGCATATTGATTGTTGCTAATACCTTCTTCAATTTTCCAATAAGTATTTTAATTGTAAGCAGGACAACGTCTGCCGGGTCAGCTAGTATAATATATTAAGAAGTGAAGTTCATGTCTACTTTGAAAAGTTCCCAGCGATTCAAATTTTTCCATTACTTCGATTGGTCAATCTGGTTTCACCAAACGTTCCAACGTGCTAATGCACAATTCAATCGATAGGACAAGTCTGTAAGTAAGAAGCGGTATTAAACATTTTAATAATCTATCAACGGTTTGTGACTAACACTATTAATTTTAGATAAATTTGAAATCATTATTTTGGAGGTAAACTTCATTTAATAACAAGATCCATTTGAAAAAAAGGAGCGAAGCGTTAGTTATGCTTGAAAACCAGGTTTTAACCGGTCAAAATTTGTAATTTTGAGTGACAGAGCAATTCATTCTTGTTAAAAAAAAAACCTTTTTAACTAGGAAAAATATTCATCCCGTATGGTTACTAACAAAATAATGATCCAAAATAATCACCCAAACTGTCCTTGAGATTAGATCTTGATATTGTACATGATCAAGAAAAAGGTTTGTAGTGTGCTGCTCGTACTCATTGGCTGTAAAAGCTACAAAACATATTTACACCGTTACAGACGTATAACAGAATTATCATAATATCCACGGTATTCCAAACTATTCTTGAGTTCAGGTTTTGGTGTTTTGCATGACCAACAAGGCAATTTACGAGGACTCCATCATGCTGATGAATCGGTAAAACTCCATGCGACTTCATTTTACAATTATAGACGTATAACAATAGTCTAAGAATATCTATAAATAGCACTCCAAACTTTTCTTTAGGTATGATCAATAAGTTTTCATCGTACTTATGAGTTGGTAAAGTAACATGGGACATTATTGCACAATTGTACAATTTTGAAAAATTAAAGCAGAACCAGAGATTTTCTTAATATTCGATAATTCATGAAGTGAGTAATTCCTAACGTTCATTACTCTCGAAATTCTTCAAAAGTGCAATTGTAAAATTTTATGTACGTGCAATTATTAGCGAGCCAAGTGTCCTCTACACTAAAACACAAAATACTACAACATCACCATTCTTGGCCAATGAACGTCTCGATCTTAAATATTTTAGAAAAGATGACTAACCGCGTCTCATTTAGGGTTAGCAACACATACACAAACACAAAACACTAATTACATCTGACAAGTATTGCTTTTTAGTGCATCTCTTCCTTACTGGGAGAAGGAAAGGTCCTCCAACCTCCCCATATCGTAATTCGAGTGGCTTCAATTATGTCACTATACAAATGTTGAGATGTTTGACAATTATCAATACTTTGTGGATTTGATAAGGCCTTCGATTCCTAGGAATTTCTTGTTGGTCCCAATGGAAGTATGATAACATGTTCGCCTTCAGTGAAATTATTTGGTTATGTCTTCTATCAAATATAGGAGAATACCTACTCCGAGAGACCTCAATATGACTAGAAGCAGCTTAACGTAAAATAGCTAGATCTCGAACTGTCTCCGGATTGGCCCAAATATTCAGACAGACTAACGATCTCCCACCCTCTTTGACCTACTTCAACCAAAAGAACAGAAGAAGTTTGATGCGTACTTGAGTGAACAGAGTTATTGATAAGGTATTCCACTTTGGTCGCCGTTCTATCCCAATCCGCATGTAGGACAAGGAAACAGAAAGTTTAGCATGAACTTGAGGACACGATTAACACGTTCCCGTTTGCCTGAGCAGATGCTGTTGCCACCTATACGTGCTCTATATTAATTTCTAACAAATAAGCTGCATGGTTCAGTGAAGTAAAATACGACCTCCGCTCGCTAATAACTCTGTGAGGGTGACTATAGCAATCGAAGTACTTTCTAAACAAAGTATTATCTAAACTAGCACACACTTCTTTTGTGCTCGTAGAATTTACAGAATACAACCTAACATAACCTAAACAATCGTCAATACGTGGAATAGGGTAACTATCATGTACAGTTATAATGTTCAAGGACTTTTTTGTGGATACCCTCGAGAATTTCTTTGTGCTCAAGACAATCGGAAATGAATACGGAGAATCACTAAGTCGAATAATACCAGCAGACCCATCAACCATGTTATCTTCTTCAACTCTATCAACTCTATCTATTCAAATCGTCCTAGCAATACAGGATAGGTCATAAAGTGATATGGGACAAAATCTAAATACAGCTGCTCCGAATGGGATCCAAAAGTTATACGATGATGACAGCACAAGTACATACAAAGCGTAAAATTTGCTACACTTCGTGGTCTAGTAAAGACTCTAGATTTAATTTAATTACACTTGAAACAGTTGTTATTCAGACTTTGATCTTTACTCTTCGACACGCTACAGAGTTATGCTCGACCTGCTCAAGCTTGAGTGACAACCAGCACCATGCAGGGGTGTACACAAACGGCATCATCCTCCCTATTTCAAAGCAACTTACTTGTACTCCACAACACAATCCTTCAACTTCTCTGGAACACGTCAAACAAGCTTCAAGACGAATCTTCAATGAACTGGATTTGGTCCTGGATTCTGGATTTGAAACCTCGTTGGGCTTCGGTGAGACCACGCTGCAGTAGGTTGACTTGGTGAACCTAAAACTGGCACCACTGCCTGAGTAGACTCGCTTTGGTTGATGACTGATTGAGAACTGTCAACTGGATCGCTTTAGTATCTTCTCTCTAGTTGCATCAAAACAGCAGTGGTGTTTGCTGATGAATTTTCCTGCGACGGTTCGGGTTCCGATTCGGATTCCTTACGTGTCTTCAAGTGTTTCAATCATCGACGATAGTTGCCTCAGTTTACGTTGACGATGAACGATCGATCACTGAGATGATTTGAGACGGTTCCAGACGTCCACTGTTTCGATACTTCCGGGTTCATTTGCACGTACACAGCTGCTCTAATCTGTAGCTCACGTAGGTTTCTTGATTGTCGGTCGTAGTTTAGTTTAATCTTCCTTCTGTCCTTCTCGATTGATTTAGGAACCTGTTCGACAACTTTTGACATAAAGTTGGCTCCGGATGTTGTTATTCCACAAAGTGTAGAACGAGAAAACATACGAGCAGCAGAACTGGAGCCAATGTTATTTGGAATGTTCCTCCAAAACAGAAGTGCGTATCAAAAGTCCGTTCCGGTTTCCTCCGAATTTTCAGCAAATGTTTTGCAATTTTTATGGCTGTTTCCGATTTGCCGTTTCTTGCTGATGGTGTGGAGCTGATGTGATGTGGTCGATATCCCATTCCGATGCAAACTTTCTAATCTTCTGGTTGATGAAGTTCGTCCCATTATAGGTCAACATAGTTTGTGGTTTTCCATGTCGAGCGAAATTTCTGCTGCAGGCTGTTATAACCGAACCTTGCGTCAGATCCTTTAGGATATCTACCTCGAAGAAATCTGAATAGTGGTCTACTGTGACTAGGAACTTCTTACTGTGGCCATGAAACTCGCTGAAGAAAACATCCATCGGAATCAATTGGAACAGATATGAGGGAGTATCATGACTGCTCATGCCTGGCCCAAACTAATTTGCTATAGCCAGCTTGAGGGTTGCTTGAAGCAACTTGCTTCACACCCATATGGAATAAGAATCCGATCTCGTCAAAAAACAATGCCGTGCTGAACGGATAGCTCATCCCGGTACCCATAATAAGCACGAACTCCATCTGCTACATGATCAGCTGATCTAGGCCGTTTCGGCCATGATCTGGTTCAGCCAAATATCCGAAATGTTTAGATATTTGAAAACCGACCAAAAGGAGTTCAAACATTTGTAAGCTTGCTGGTGGGTTCATTGAGTTCTACGTGCCAGAATCCTTTTTTGCCGTCAACCGTGGAGAAAATTTTCACCTTTCCCAGCTCAGGAAGAATTTCGTCTAGCGTAGCGAACTGAAATCTGGATCAAGGCAGATTCTGGTGTTCGTTGATTTTGGGTCACCTCGTTGGACAATCACAATGTTGCTGACCCAATCGGTATGCCTGAGTTCCTTCACGACCATTCTTTCTTTCTCCTTCTTCTTATTCCAACTCCTGCATTAGCTTGCTTCTCATGGCAATCGGAATTTGACGAGGAGACTGTATTGAAAGCAAAATGGACGGGTCCACCTCCAATGATACTTAACCGTCGAATTTTTCGTAGCCAGAAAATATTCGCGAGGGCTTTTCTATAATCTTCTCGGCTGCGATCCTGTGAACATTCAAATTTTATGATATTGTTTCATCGACTTTACCGAACGTAACCGATTTGCAGAGTTTGGCAAAGCACAGTTCACGTGATGCTTTTGCCGATAGTCTACGTCCACAACTTTTAGAACAAATCGGCATCAGCGCTGCAGCCGACGACAAGGAATCTTCACCTCCCTAAACACGTTGATAGGATTTCCACCGAAACTTTGCAGTCTTTAGGTGGACGGCATCATCTTCGGGTTTTCATCTTCAGTCAGTTTGACCAACCAGTTATGTCCGATCGGGCTCGTGTTAGCTCCGGTGTCACCTCGCAAACCACTGACTTCCACTGATTAGAAAAGTTGAATTTTAACTTCGCCATCACGCTGCCTCCCTTTTTATGAATAATCGAAAATCTTTCCGATCTCGTACTCGTCTTCGCTCTTCTCCGATGATCCTTCATTGTCTGACGGTGTTTGCTCGTCCAAATCGGTGCTTTCATCCTTCACCTCCTTAACCTTGCGCAACTTCCTGTTCTGGGATCTGCTGCTTGCCTTGTAAACCTTCTCAAAATTCTTTTCCCATTGCATTTATGACGCAGTTTTCATTTTATCAACGATTCTCCGCGATTACGATTGTAATGACACGAAATTTCACTTGAAGCACAAGCTAGCTTCTGACACGTTCTTAACTAAACTTGAGTGACAACCAACACTATGCAGGGGTGTACTCCCGAGGGATGTACACATACTGCAGCACTTCGAAACCTTGAAAACTTTTCATTAGGTGGATTGATGGACTACCTGAATCGAAAAGAAAAGGAAAACTACTAAACGGATGCACTTTTTTGTCAGATAAAAAGTCACGCTTACCAGGTTCAACTCGAAAGAGCCGCATTCAGCCGGTTGTTTTCATCGACGGAAATCATCTACTAGTGCCACTTCATCCTTGATGCGTGGCGCTGGTTTGGTGCAATTGATGATCAATGCGATCACCAGAACCACAACGGAAACACAAGCTCCGTACAATGAGCGGAAGCGTGTCCTGTTATCGGAGCAATTGTAACAGCGGAAATACAAAATCGGAACCACGTTAACCCTTTGTTTTGCCACTTTCTGAAGCTGGAACGGATGGTGTAACACGAGCGGAAGTGGAACGTTTTTCACAGAGCTGTGCATCGTGTAAGTTGTTTCATGTCATTGCCCCTCTGATCTATCGACGATCATTTGTACAGTTTGCGTCTCATCAATGACAGCGCGCAAATCATGCATTCTGAGAATGTATCCCATCACCGATGTCTTGCAACTGATGAAAGTTGTTTTCCTGAGCCGTCGATGATTTCTGCCACACGTGAATGAGTGACCCAAAGGTTCGTAAGAAGTTTTCTCGAAAGCCGGCGTAAGTGACAAAACGGTCCACATGCTAGAAATCAGTCGGCCTCCGTATTTGATTACATTAATCTGCGGATGCATTTCAGTCGGAAATCTGCATCTCCTCCCACTGAATCACAGCCACAAAATCATTCAGCCTCTCGTGAACGTACGAATCGCTACCAGCGAACAGTAGGACAATGCACCTTACATCCAGAAACTCTGGTGGTTGAACAAAGAGCAGCTCGCTGCTAGCCAGTTCCCGACGTAAGTCGGCGATTTATTTCCTCTTCTTCAATATCCGAAACTCTTCATCCAGAGTTTCTTCATCCTCACCGTCTCCCGCTTTGGACGAGTCCTCTCTACATTGACATAATCCTCAGATGTCGAATAGCCGCCGCCGACGGAAAATCAACACAATGAGCCTGCAGCCACTCGACGAGCTTCTCCTTGCTCATTCGTTTAGCCGTTACCAACAACGCTGGAATCAGCAAGGCGTCGTGAATTCAGAACGAATCCCAATTCTGATGCTGTAGGGAGAGTGATGAAACAAAACACACAGTTTAGATTTCATAGTTTACAATTAAATTGGCTTTTTCTCTTGAACCTACTTTTCTTCATGTATACTCTACACTTATACTCACACTCATATCGAAAGTGTTGAACATATTTACTTTCAACATATCAACTACTAAAATAACTGTGCTGCTAATTTGAAAGTCGTGAACATAAATACAAGACAAGTAAATAAAAAGACACAAAATACTACAGGAGTAGAGTAGATATTTTGGCAGCATGTTTCATAAAGCTTATTAACGCATTATACGGTCGAGACATCGTAAATATTCATGACAGTATTGTAGAATATTAAGGTGTGACCCATTTAGTATTGGAACAAACACTTTTAATTCATACAGCGACCTAGTGGTTGGATTTGTAAAAACTTTGTAGAAGTTTGTAAAAACTATGACATCTCATGTGCTCCTATAACAATAACAACATAAAAAAATTCTAAACGGTCCCCAGCTCAGACCGATGAGAGATTTTGAGCTAGTATGAAGGAGAGCTGAAAATGAACGGCAGTGTTGTCAAAGCATCAATGAATTGAGAACCAATTGGAATGAACTTGCCAAAACGATAGATGAGAATAATGTGCGCCGGTTGATGAAGCGTATTCTGGGAAAAGCCCACAAATTTCTTCAAAAAAGAGATTTTTTTAATATTTTCCCTCTGAAGTTCACATAAAGGCAAACATTTAAGTGAAAAATTAAAATACTATTTTGTGAACGTATATCCAAAATATGCGCAATAGTCCATGTTCCAATTCTAACTGGGCCACTCCTTATGTTCTGATCTCGAAAATAGTTTTGAGTACCGTAGATATTCTGAAAATTCTGTCATGTGTATGTATGTATGTAAGGTAGCCACCATCCCTTCTAAGACTTTGTCATGTATGCAGCTCCACTTAATATCAAGATCAAATTGAGTTTCCGGTTTGCATTCACAGTAACGCTGTATGAAGGGCCAAAAACGGTGGGGCGGACCCGTAAGCAGAGACACTTACGCGAAACCCGTGGGGACATAAGATTCTCCTTCCAACGATACGATCCAACAAATCGCATAACCCAATTCGCAATACTCATTAAGCTTTCTACGGGATGGCTTGTTAAGAAGGGCGCGTCACTCACGCTGAAACTGTTGGAATAGAATTGGCAACTTTACAATCGAATTGGTAGGATAAGAAAATGATACTGTTTATTCCCTCCTAGACGCCGGTTGTCATACCACTCCATTGTTCAATTTCAGCTTGAATGATACCCTGATGCTCCCTCCTTGCACAATATATATTCAATGTCATGTAATAATATATAAAATATAGTGAATAATAATCTGATAAAAAATATAGTGAATGATTATTATAATGATATTTAATATAGTAAGCAAATGTAAGAATGATAGTAACAATTCCATTTATAAACCTGAAAGTTAAGACAATATAGTAGCTATGAGAAAAAAAATTGATTCAAACATATTTTACAATACTTGGAATATCCGTGGGTGATCTGAAATTATATAGCATATGAAGAATAGTAAACCAAAAATTTCGAAGTGCTGTTTCGTTCCCTTGAATCACAAAAACTTTTTGTAGTGAGTCTCACAGGTACTATAGCAATTTTTATCAAATTAATTTAAATGCAATAATATCATATCATTTAATATCATAACATAAAATAAAAATCTGACATTCTAATGTAAAATAGAAATACGAGCAAGCCAGTAAACTATGGTAGATTATATATCCGTAACTAAGCTGGTCATCGAAGGACTTCCGCTGTTGCAGCTTCAGTTAAAATAATATCTATTAAAATTTGTTTTCACAGTTAAAGTCAAATAATATAATAAGCGATAAGTTATAATATAGTATCTGTTATCCACTGGTATTGCTAACTGAAAAAAAAGATTAGATATGTTTTAATATCCTAATAGCTGCTGAAGCTGGGAAAGCTGAAAACAGCAAACAATTAGGAGAAATAAATTTTATATGAGCATGAATAATTCCAAAAACGTAGATTAAGTAAAACCAGACAGAAAAATTCCGATAATTCTTATTGGTCTGGATCTATAAATGTTAATGGGAAACAGGAAAGCAATGATTATAAATTATATAGTTTTGGTGAATAAGGGAAATGCCTTTAGGAGTAGAATTTGTCGTACATAATGCTTCATACATTTTTTTAAGTGAAAATAGCATAGAACATAGATAAAATAGCGAAAGGATGTTATAGTATAAAATGATAATACCAATTTTAATTGTATTCATATATCTACAGATTGTGATCCTGCTGCAATTGTAGACGGGCCCACTCATGCACTACTAACCTTAGATAAATTATCGCAACCACCGAAAAAACAAAATATATTTGAAATTATTTTAAAATAATTAGGAGTTCCTTGGATGACCTGAAATTACAAAGAAAAGTATATCTACCATATCGATGTGCTGCTGCTATAGTGGAAAAAATAATTGATGTAGTATAACCACAATGGAACTGACTCTTAGCTTCGGGTCCTGAAATCCCTACTGAGCCCTTGCGGCACATCAAGCCGGCCAGTTCAGCGCAAGGGAGGTCAAAATAATGTTCTACAAAGTTGTTCAAATAATCAAAATATAAATTTTAAGTACGTAAATGCTTATAAAAGTACGCTTTTAGCGAATAAGTGCTAGGAAGACTCCAAGCCGACTCATAGTAAAAACCCATTTTTATAAGCGATTCCGCACTTATGATGAGAACAGTTAAAAATGCAAAATACAATACAAACTCATTATCCATGTGAGGACTGAAATAAAGACAACTTTTTCGATTTTTCATTACCTGTTAGTTTCTGTACTTGAAACGCACTTTTATCAACACACGGTTTGCACGGTTTGCACTTTTTCACCTCATGATCCGCGATCCACAATCCACAGAGAAGTGAACTCTCTCGGCTGTAGAAAAAAAAAAATTTGACAGGTGCGTGTGTTTGTGTGAGTGCAAGTGCATGGATAGAAGTAAGAGAGGATGAAGTGAGTGGTAAAGGATTTCCTTAAAATATATGTGTGTGTGAAATATATTGAGTATTGTCATAAGAGCGCGTGGGCCCTGGTATCTGCACAACTCAATACCAACAGTTATGCATAAAATTATAAAAATATACAAAACATACTAGTTTTTACACGATAATAGGGTTCTCAATTGGGAATATTAGCATTTATTTTAGTTTTAATGGTATATTCGCTACTTCATTGAACACAGGTTCACCCTTGGGGATAATCATGGATACACATGAAACCAACATAATATGCTATAATACATCCTATATTTTTAAAAAACACGTACCTCGGCACAGTGACCAAATAGAAGGTTGATGTCTTGATCAATGTTGTTTGTATTAAAATTATCTACAACTTTACCGAAGACACTAACTCTCTATCTCATCATTTAAAAAAAATCATGTTTACAGCGGGCGCCGCTGTGGTGAAGCTGCGAACTAAGATTTGTCACCTTTAAATGCGTTATATATTTTGAAAATTTTCATCTGAAGACACCAAAATGTTAAGAACACGTTTTTACGAGTTATTGTAAAAAGTTCATGTTTTTGGCGTGTCGTCCCACAGTGCGGAGCCCCTACTCAGGAATAGAAAAGAGAGACGTAAGTCCTACGTCAAAAATAGTAAAACTAAGTTCCACAAATTATCCGAGGAGGTAATAACACAAATTATCTGAGGAGGGAAACACTTACCCGCGGTTGTACGTTGCCTACACTGAAAATTTGTTTTCGTAAATTAGCTTTCACTCGTTTCGTAAACATGGATTTTGTGCATAGAACAAATGTCTCGTATATTGTATCAAACATTCATGTTGCATGTCATCTAACAAAATGCTATTATTACACCTTTTTTGTACAATGCACAAAATAAATTTCGTGAAGACAAGCCAATCGCTGCTTCTCTTCAATCGTACTAATTAATGTTGGTGTCGATTGCTGGGATGCCGGTTAGTGCTTAGTGCTACCTTCGATTTCGTGGTATATACGAAAATTAATTTTCAGTGTATTGCCTGCTACGGTTGAGACATTGAAACAGATTCATTAAATTTAAAGTCAAGTTAGCACAGAAATTTCTCTCTAAGTTGCTAGTTTAAACCCGCAATTACCGTTACTCTTTCGGTGGCAAACAAAAAAACAAAACAATGAAATTGACGTGTTCAGCGTGTTGCTAGATCGATCGGAAATAGCAAATCGAGAAAATCGGCAGAATTCACATTAAAGTGATTGCAATCTAATTCAAATTTGCTGCGCCTGATGTCAGTGAAACACCCCATGGCACAGACCCTAATAGCTGGAGTAAACTTAAAAATAACTGTAATTAGTTTCAATATGTAATTAGTTTAAATGAATACAAAATGCATCTTGGATTGAACTAACAGCAAATTAGTTTTATTCCAAGTTTAATTTGTCCAGATTTTGTCGCGAACAAGCCTCAAATGACCAAATATTGATGCATCCCGGTATAACATCAAGTATCCTTTAGCAAAATCGTTGATTGTTTTACAACAGAATAGTGATGGCATTTCCAACTCCCCTTAGGATAATCTAAACGGATGAAATTAATATCTCATAGATTTCTCATTTCACAATTCATTCAGTTTTTCGAAAATTATCAACCAAGGTAGAGAAGAAAATTGATCTAATAGCAAGTAAAGTAAAGTAAGTAAGATTAACATTTGGTACGGCACTTATGCCAGAAATTTATCGATGTTTACCCCTCTTGTTTTGTGCAACAAAAAAAAGGTATCGCGCCAAATCCAATTTTTTCTATAATTTGATTGGTCAATGTGCAGCCTCCAGACGTTTCGGTGTGCTTTCAGCCAAATGAAATCAGTTGACCAAGTTCAACAATAAGAAAGGGTGCTGAATTTTTTGCAAAATCTCGACAGTTTGTTACTCCAGAACGAATCTAAATATACTTATAGAGAAGTTGAAAAAAGAATCCAACTGTATCGAGAAAAACAATCGCTTTTTGTTTAGATCGGGGCGAAGTGCTAGTCGTGCCTAATAGGCCGAGACCCGGGTAGAAAAATCCTATAATGAGCCCAAGACGCCTGATGACCTTTCGTTTCAAACAGAGACCGGCGTGCCTAATGATGCAACAACTTGCAATGACCTTAATACCAAATTCACCCAAAGCTCATTCATTAAGATCATCATGTTTTCGCCGATTTAGCAAAAGTAGTCGTCTTTGGCAACTTGTTAGGGCTACTGGTTGCGTCGCTCAGCTAGACTGGATGGCAGAATAAACTACCAGAAGAACACAGAGACGATAATCTCTCTGGTCTGAGGTTTATATGAATGCGGAACGGCCATTTGTGCTTCCTTTTCTTTGCCGCACGGTCCCCCTGTGCGCTCATCCAGCGCAGTAATTTACGACCTGAGAATCACGCCAGCAGTCGCAGGGCGGGAGGATGTTATTATTTTTCATTCTCCATCTCTGCCTCCGCAGTGCGTTGCTGTGCTAAATTCTGATAAAATGGTAGAAGCACTCAGACGAAAAACTTTTTGTAATTAACAAAGCTCAGATTCGCTCACTATACAAGTTGGATCCGGTTCGTCGTAGACTTTACTTAAGGTCTCGAACGGAAATGGAGTGAAGCGCACTTTACCGACAGGAGATGATAAATACCATCGCAACACAGCAGCGTAAAATGCGGGATTTTTCCATTCCCGACAGGCCGCCAAAGACGAAACCTATGATCATCTATGCCGTTGATTCAAACTGCCTGTTGAAACGTTATGAATAAAATGATGCTTGGTAAAACTTTTCCTCTCGTTGAAATGGACTTTTCGCCATTCCATTCAGTGAGATATGGAGAGGTATCGTTTTCTTTGATGAGTTGCTAAATGGCGTTAAAAAATAAGGATGGTTTTATGCGAGTTGTTGATTACTTTGGGCTGGAATGTGCAAGAATGATTTAGTTGGCAGAAATCGACTCATGCCGCCGAAGTTCATATATTGAGAATTACATTTATTGTTTGGCTTGTGTTTGAATTCCATTACTGCTATGGACACATTTCCGTGACAAACATGCAAGCCTCCGGCCAAGTAAGTGAACGCACCGATGCGATCAACACAAACCACAAATGGACTATGTACCGTGCTGTGGAGAAGCAATGGCTTTTTCAGCTACCAAGAACAACAAACATCATCAACCAGTAGTTGTAACACGCCCCAACAAAGCTCGTCCTAGGCAACCGATACTACACTCGGAGCTCCAAACTACATCAGGCTATTTTCCGGAAAAGTGAACCCCCTTTCGATTAACGTCCCTTGGCTTTGGCATGAAGCGAAACTATAACCACCGGGTACGACTATCGGATCTAATGGATTGAAAAATTTGCAGCCATGTATCGTAAGGCAATGCAACGTTCCGAAAGCAATCCATTTCCGGTTTCCATATTGCATCTGAATCAATGCACTCGCACTTCGGCTTAATGATGTGAACGACTTGGGAATCGAGGAATAGCTTTGCTTGTGAACATTATACGGTGGCTCAGCAGGAACACAAATGAGATGCATTTGTTCCAGGTGCGTCTGGTTTCCGACGGCCTTGATGGTCGATACCGTTTTGGCAATAAACCTCGCCATTAGCATTACCATTTTGATCTGGCACCAGCCCCTGTTACCGATTCGGGTCCGTTCGATTTGGTGGGTGCTCGAAAGCAATGTAAATTCTCGGCAATTCCTACGCTACATGCCACAGATGTGGCGTTCTAGAATAACATCGCAGCATTTTATCCATTGAAATCGTTCTGCATCCATACGGCTTATGAGAAGTCTAATCGGCAAGGACCAGGGGAACCATTTCGGAGGATTCGATTACGATGGGTGTAATGATTTTAAAGTCATGTATACTGGCATTCCTTGATTTTCTGGACTGTTGCTCGATAAGAATGCCCATTTTATTTATGCCCAGCTTATGAGTATCGAGTGACTATAATTCGAACACACTTATCCTTCCATGGATGGTAACATTTTGTGACGAATAAGGTGTTTCGGGTTATATTGACCCGGATTTAAAATTCACATTGTGGAAAATTAATTTAACGCAAATTAAATGTCTTTGCAGTCAAAATTAGAATTACCATTGACGTTTGCACACCTCGTGGATGGAGCTACGATGAGGAATAAATCGTTAAAGACATTGCATGCCACATTGAAATGGAACCAGATACTGATACGTTTCTTCACGCAAAAATCTCCTCGAACGCTAACCTGGCCACGTACATGCAACCGCTTGGAGATAGGGAGGATTTTTGGTATCTTAAGAAGACGCTAAGGACAGATTAAACATAATGCCCCGTTTTGTGTACAGAACAAACATTTATTTATTTAAAACGCTCGTTGGGAGCACCTAGTCTAAGAAGGTTAAATGATGCTCCAGTTTCTCTCAAAGCGGTTGAGACTTAAGTATTAACTATAGTCCTATCCCAGTATGGCTTATGGTTAAAACGCCATTACTCGCTCTCTGAAACGAGAAGAATATCTGAAAATATAAGACCGGGTGGTGAAAAAACACTTATCGCACTCTCTGATATGATCTTCATATGACGTTTGTCGTGATCAATTTTTTTTCTCTATGTCCTTTAAAAAAACTATAATTGAGTCTTATAAACCCACGATTTCTGATGATCTAATCTAATCTAATCTAATCTCACACTAACGCAGCCAATTCTTGAAGGCATCCTGGAAAATGATGGTTTCTTGAATACATCATTTTTCTTGTCATCGGCCAGGCCAACTGCGTAGTATGTGCCGCAGAGAGGATTCAAGAAACAGAGCGATTCCAGAAAGATCTAAAATCGCTCTACTACTCTGAATCAAGGGAAGGAAGAAAGCGTGGACCTCCCGTACCAAACGCTTCCATGTAGAGTTAAACAATGTGATAATTTGTTCTTTATCGTTGGGAGCATAGATGCTAGAAATATTAGTTTATGCTCCTTTTGCCTGTGGGTGAACTTTTGGCATTTGAACCAAAAGCCTGGCAATAATTGCCAAGGTTATAGTGCCTTATCTCGCTCAATGGGGGGAGGGGTAAGTGGGCCAAAACTTACGACGATGGCTAAATGCGAAGCTGAAAATAACATAAAAATATTGTGAAGGGATGTTATAATATAAAATGAGAATAACATGTGAATTGTCTGCATGTTTTTCGATTGTAGTCCTGCTGCAATTGTAGATGGACTTGCATTATCATTGCAATGAAGGAAAAATATTAAAATTTTCATACAATACTCGGGAATTCCATGGATGATCCAAAATTATGTACCGTATAAGGAATACTTACATTTTCGTGGTAGGATAAGATTTCAGCATGCTACCTTACCGGGGTCACGCTGCCTACATTACCTTGGTGCGACTGCTACCTAATGTATAGTTGACGCGAAACAGCGTTTCTCACACAGCCGCTGGATGCCAGGACACACGCTGTTTGAGCCGCACCTCCTTGGTGGACAGACGCTCAGCACGCACCTCCTCAATCTAGCTGAAGTCAGAAGGACAACAGTGCCCAGGCTGCACTACCAGCTAAGTACGCAACCCTTAGCTGGCGGTCTTTGTCATCTCTTGACCCGTGGAAGCATGAGGTAGGAACTTGTGAGGACCAGAGCTATGTTGCGGGGTCGCACGCTCCATCGCAGTTGTCGACTCACCATTTTGCAGCCCAAACCCACGATTTCTGATGATGAAGCAAAAAAGTTATGTTTGGACTACAAACCTACTTACGCACAAAACGATCTACAACCCATAACTCTGAATAATTTAAAGCTAAATAAACAGTTCATCCTGCCTGTAATCAGTACCATAGAGATTTATTACGTTTTTGAGTTATAATGTGAAATGATCATATTTTCAACATAGATTACTAAACCAATGACTACTTACTATTCTAATACTAACAACTAAAAGATGTCCGACTCTCATGTGTGTGTGTTTGTGTGTCTGTGTGTGTGAGAGAGAGAGAGAGAGGGAGAGAGAGAGAGAGAGAGAAAGAGAGAGAGAGAGAGTTTACAAGTTTGGAGTTGTAGTGCGGTGTAGCAATCTCACGCGTTTGGCTTGAGAGTACTTCTACACGAGTACTCGCGCATTTTGTTTGCCTACCTGGCGCGGTAAAGGGCAATTTTTAGTGAAGAGCGCACGCTTATGGTAAGCCACCCGTTCTCAAATATCAACACGTTAACTTTGAAAACCCCGGTTGGTGTTAACGTTAACTCTACAAGGAAAAATTTAATAATTGGAGTAATTTACCGTTGCTCTTAACCCCCGGGGAAATAATTATTTTAGTGACGGAGAAGAAACAATAGTGTAAGTGATCGTCTTCCGGCATGTTGCCGGGCTAATTCTACCCCAGGGGTTAGAGGGGTTAGAGGGATGGCCGACATGCAGGACAATCATTCCCCAGCTGGGGCGATCCAGAGGGGAATTTCGGCCAATTCACCATCCTTAGGCTGGAAGCAACCGATGATGATCTCCCGAGGATTGATGATGATCCCCCGATCAGGGAGTCCGTCGAAAGTTTCCTGGTCATGAAAATCGACGAGGCATTCCCTGAGAAGCGTGGCCTCAGTTTCATAATCGCATCACTCGATCCGGTGGTGAAGGGAACGCTCGCATCCCCACTCCGACGCTGATCCTATCAATCAATGGAACTGTTATCCCGGAAAACGTCAATTTCGGATGGATTCGTTGCCGCACCAGGTCTTGTTGTCCCTATCAAAAAGGCCCGCAAATCCGAACTCGCCAGAAGACTATAGACCTATCTCCCTTATGTGCTGTGGTCCTAAAATTATCGAGAGGATGGTCATTCGTCGGTTAAGCGATTCCCTATACACAAACGGGCTGATTGACAACCGGCAACACGCGTTTCGACTAGGATTTGGCTTGAACACTCACCTTGGCACTCTGGGACAAGCGCTGAAAGATGCAATGGAAGACGGTAAACATATCGAGCCAAGGCCTACAATCGGGCGTAGATGCCCGAGGTCCTGGACCAGCTTTTCGCCTGGGGACAGAGCGGGCACATCATGCATTTCATACAAAACTTCCTCCAACGTCGGACTTTCCAAGTTAGAATTGGCAACAATTGATCTGGCACATTCAGACATCCGCATTTTTGTGTATGAGGATGACATCGTTATGATGGTTGTCAAGAGCAGCCCAACTGGCCTTGCGGAAGAAACTGATCAAGTCGGTAAGGCACGTAGAAAACTGAGCCCATGGCATCGGCTTACATACACATCTGCAGCAGTAACCATCGATGTGTCCCTACACCGGTCCCTCTTGGAGGAAGACCCATCACTCAAAGCTACACCGTCAAGGTCCTTGGGATCCGGATCGACCGCTCTCTAACATTCCGCCCTCACTTCGACGAGGTACCATTGCAGGCCGTCACTAAGATTGCAATCGTGCAACGAGGCTGCTTGTAGCCTCTGCCATCATCAACACCCGCATCACGTACGGAATCGAAATAACGAGCTTGCCAGACAGCTGCTAGAGGACAAACTAGCTCCGGTCTACCACACCACCATCAGAGTTATCTCTGACTCGTTCCGTCCACTCCTGGGATTACCGCCTGCGTCGAGGTAGGAGCACTCCCATTAAAGTATTTGATTGCATCTTTGACAGCCGGTCCCAGCAGAGGAGTCTTCTTCCTCGAGGAGGCCAACCAACTCCTAGTTAGGTGGCCAGGATCCACTGGAGTGGAGCCAGAGGTTAGAATCTTCCCACAGTCAAGATTGATAACACCATAAAAAAGGCCCTTGAGGGAATCCAGCCCGCAGGTGGTCCTGCAGGCTGTAAGAGCTCATCTCGCTGACCGATAAAGTGGATAAATGTATCCGCTCACACGGATGGCTCGGTCAGGGCAAGGCAAAGTGGGGATAGGAATCGTTGACTGCAGTTTTGGTCAATTCCACAAACTACTAGACGGCTAGACTTATCACCTCCAGCGTCCCCGATGTTGATACCAAAAGTGTACACTTCACAATGCATGGTCAAGAGAATGGGCCCAATCGCGCACTCCTTTTTATTAGGTATCAGTTCGCGGCTACGTTCCGGGCACACCAAAGCCTCTCAACCTCTTCGGTAAGAAGCAGTTCCACATTAACTGCCCAATATGCTTCCTCAAAGATTCAGATTAATACAGCCGGATATAGTTCAAGGAACTCACCAAATACGACCAACCAATTTACTGACCTTTGATACCCACACTGGACCCTTTTTATTATGATGACGAAACTAATAACAGCAACCAACAATCAATACGATACCAGACCCACGCACGAAAAGGACCTTTCGCAACCACAAACACCAACCGGCAGACTGATGACTGATGACTGATGAGTTACGAAAATACCCAAAAAGAATTTGAGTGACTACGACGTGAGATGAACCAGCCCAGTGCTGGAAATCTCGATAAATAAGGATCTAAAAACAAATGGCTCAATACGGGTGAACATTCCGTTAAGAAGCAACATATTTTTGTGATAATGGAATAAAAAAAAAATCAAAGTTTTTTGCTGTTGGGCCCACTTACAAAGTGTAATGGTGACCGGTTGGCCGTGGTGACTTAATTATAAGTAGTAAGTAAAAAAGGTACCAAATCACTCTGGAAAGAGTTGCCACCGGACACCAGTTACTTCTTTGAGGAGTTCCGCAGAGAACACTTTCAAATCCTGCAATATTTGTAGGCAGATTCACCAACTCACCAAACAGGTAATGGGTTCCTTAAGTCTTTGATCACCACTCATTCAACATACCGCAATGACATTCAGCGGTTGACACGATACAACAACAGAGAGCAGTAATCTCGACTCAACTCCATGTAGGTGATGGGAGATTACCATAAAATTTTACTCTACAGAAACTAAAGCTAATTGGGTTTCAAACATATAAAGTATACATAGCTGAATTCCAGTTGATCAAGCATAAGGGTGAACTGTTTCTCGCTCACAACAGCTTTTTGAGTCTTCTTAAGGTTCCGCTTGACGATGGAACCATTATTCGATTGGGTGGGGCTCTGGCGTGTTGGGAGGGTTCTTGTCCTTGGGCAACAGTTGAACGTTGTTGGCAGCATACCGCTCCAAGGCCTTTTTTCCGTAATGGCAAGATGCCAAATGCGCCCAAAATAGAACGGAACAATTGTGTCGCTTCAGGACTTGTTTGTAGGCAATTCTGCTCAGATTAATTTCCTGGTTGATGGTTCCGGTCGCAATGTAAACGTTGTCTTCAAACCATAGGTACAGATGGCCTGCCACATCAGATATTTTTTCGCGAACTTTGACAGTTTAATGTACTTGTAAAATATCGGCCACCTTTCCCTGCCCGGATGCCGTAGTAAAATTCCTGTCCAGGAAGCTGGCGAAAGCTGCGTTGACCTAAGTTTCAGCATCCTGTACCACGCAATCAAACTTCGTCAGCATCGTCATGTACAACTTTCGCGATCAGTCTTTGGCCAACGTGTTTTGTTTATCGTCGCGATTTGGAGTCCTGCCTCGTTGTTTAGCTCTCTCTACGGTTGAAGGCACCACTCCCTGTTTCTTTGCGACATCTCGGACGGAGAGGTTGGGGTTTCGCTCGAAACAGCGGTCAACTCTTTTTGTTGTCGCTATGGCCTCCGCTTTCGATTTCCCTGATTCAGCTTCTGGCTGTCAAAAACGTTCACCGAACACTTTTAATACATTAACAGTTGATTTAGCCAACATTCAACGATTTCGCCAACTTGGCGTGAGAGTAGTTTGAATTTTCACCATGCACCTGGAAAATTTGATGCGTTGCTTCTTCCTTCGAGGACATTTTGATAACTGAAGATGCTAATCTCAAAATCAAAAATAAAGGCATGATGCTACATGCACACATCTTCAAAATGAGGGTGTGCAAATTTTTTAATGCACGATGAAAGGAAATGTGTCAAATTTAAGTCGACCAAATTTTGATCGAAACACCCTTATTTGAATGCATTCATTTAATCTTAACCATATTAGATAATGCAGAGATGCAATTTGGCAGTAGATAAACATGAGTCAAAACGTTCTTGAGTTATGTCCTTGAAAAAATAGAAATTCATTAATCAGAAAACGTCCCAGAGAATCAATAAACTTCTAATTATTTTTGAATCATTCTCAAAAGATTAGGAAACATTCCAATGATTTCTCCATATGTTGAAGGAGCTTTTAGAAGTTCAGGAATCTTCCCAGAAGCTCGCAAAACTTTCCAATAGCTCCGGGAACATCCCAGAAGCTCAGTTTAGGAAAAACTTAAACTTCTTACTAGTCGATAATGTTTCGTGTCGAACCAAAACCAGAATAAAAAATCAACTACACCAGCTAAATCAACACCAACTATGTAAAAAATTCACATATCGACCAACTTCCCAGATTTTTTCTCAATTTCTCGTAAATTATTAAAACATTTGTGATATTTTTCTTTCTATCAAGAAAGATGCACCAGCTAGAATTCCAAATAACTTCTGGGAAGCTAAATCTTTCCGGTTATTTTCAGAAAGTTTTTTTATCAGTTCGTTTATTTGTTAGGCTCAGGCGTGTGTAACACTTTACGAGCCGATATTCAATATTGTTGTACAAAACATTTTACTTTTTGATTTTCAGAAAGTTGTTTCTATAATATTCCATGGGTGGCCACTTCTCTTCTTCAAAAGAGAGCGAGCAAACTTTATGATTATCTTGAAACTTTAAAAAGTTTGTTTAACTTTCGAGAAGTTTTATCAAATTCTGCGAAGTTCATATTGATTCAGTTCCAAGGTTCATAGATATTCAGAAATAATTTTCTAATTTTTTTTTTCAATTTTTAAGCTTATAAAAACTCTGATCACTTCACGTAACTGCCGAGAAGCGCTAAAATTTTTAAAAGCTGTACTTCCGTTCTACGCATAGCTGTCCCATGTTGCAAAAGTTGTAGTTGAGAAAAAGCGTTTTAAGTTTTGACAGTTCTCAATACTGATTGCTGTCGAAAGCAGGTATTCTTATTTTGCTGTCAGTTTAATATGCTGTCAGCAACTGAAAATATTTCATTTTATAGTTTAATTATGGTTAGTCAAAGAGAAATAATTCACACAGCGTAGGGTTAAAAGAAGATGAATCACGAGAAATATATTCAGTTCTAATCGAAACGCCGAATAATAAAGCGTAAAACTTAAACGTCTAAATAAAGTTACAGAAGTTGGTTTGAAGTGGTGAATCTGTGGTGCCTAGTTTTCCGCCGATAGTAATCGGCCCGGTAGTGTCCGAATTGCCCGTGTGTTGAACCTAATCCCTGTCGGAGATAACGATCCTGCCCTATCAAGTTTTTGCGTCACTATTGTGTAGGGCTGGTAAGATTCGTGGTAAAACTCACAAATTTATGATTGGCATTTGAAGATGTAGCTGAGTTTCGATGTAATCTGTGGTATTACAAACAATAACATTATTTTTGCAGTGTAAAATACGTGGTAAAATATTCAGTGGGACTGATATGCGTAGAATCTTGCCTTGCAGCAGAAAAATTCTAGGCATATCAGTCGCACTTGCATGATGTATTGATGGATCGTTGGCGATAGAATTTACGTGTTCATATACAGATGCCATGTGCATTATTGTTCATGCTCCTACCATGACTCTGATTATTTTTTATCACCATATCATCATTAAAACACAGTTCTATCAAATGCAAATGATGGCTTGTAAAGACAATTTAATGTCAATATTTTCATATGTCAAAGTCATTGTTTAAGTTTACATATAAGCCCCTTATCAATGCTGAGTGTCGAGTAGTTCCTACAATATGTGCAATCTTAAATCAATTTTCTTTTACTATGATCTCTTAAGAAATATCGTAGTGGACTTTTATGCCTCGAATTTCAACATGAGGCAATCTAACTTGATGTTATTTTGGTACAAACTCAGAACTAAGTATATAATTCTTTGT
Organism: Aedes japonicus; assembly: GCA_034211315.2. Lineage (NCBI taxonomy): Eukaryota > Metazoa > Arthropoda > Insecta > Diptera > Culicidae > Aedes > Aedes japonicus. Next base: position 211 of record JASCZW010007556.1, on the reverse strand, counting down.
TTGTATCCAATATTATAGTAAAAATTAAGCATATATTGAAAAAGCTGCAATTTGACCAAAAGCAACATGGAGACAGTTATGCGTAGAATGGCAGTGTAAAACATGCAATTGAATGATATAATATTTAAAAACGATGTCAAAGATTTTTGAATCTATCTTCAAGGCATCATCGGTTTCCATAGAAAGGTTTCAAAGCTGCCGCAAATATCTA